>PVKP010035776.1:0-22992 GCA_004027715.1 Plecturocebus donacophilus | reverse complement strand
CAGGATGCTGGCGGCCAGCAGGTGGGGCGCCGCGGCGGCGCCGGGGCCCGGGCCGGGGACGGCGGGGGGCGGCGGGGGCAGCCCCGGGGTCCCCGGCGAGGCGGCCTCGCGGCGCGCCGCGAGCACATCCAGGCCGGCGGCGGGGCCCGCGCCCTCGGGGCCGGGCCGCCCGCGGTGCACCACGGCGCCCGAGGAGATGGCCATGAGCACGTCGGCGGCGAAGTAATCCACGCAGGCCACGGCCGCCGACATGCCGGGCAAGGGCGCGCGGCGCGGCGGGCGGAGAGGAGGCGGCGGGAGCGGCGCCCGTCCGGCCGGCGGCGGCTGCTCGAGTGCGGGAGGCGGAGGCGGAGGCGGAGGAGGAGGCCCGGCGCGCGCCGCCGCCGCCGCCCGCGCTCGGCCTGCCCCGCCCCGCCTGACGCGCCCTGACGCACCGGAGCCCGCGGGGGCGGCCACAGCCCGCCCCGCCCGGAGGACGCCCCCTCGGGGCGCCGCAGGCACGCCCCCCGCCCGGCGCGCCCTCCACCACTCTCCGAGCCGCGCGCGGCCTCCGGGGGCGGGGCTCGGGCCTGAGGAACCCGCCCCCCGGCGCGCCCACTCCGGCCTCCGGGAGCGCCCAGCGTCTTAGGCCGGGAGCGCGTCCTCCCCGCGCGGGGGTGCAAGGCCGGGGAGCCCCGCCCCCTCCCGGCGCGCCCCACTCCAGTGCGCGCCCCCGTATCTTTCCCTGGGGCAACACCCCCCACAGGCCGGGGCGGGAGGTCAATGACCCCGCCCCCTCCGGCACGCCCCTCCCTCCCAGGGCGCGCCCCGCCCCATCCCGGCACGCCCCTCCCTCCCGAGCGCGCCCCGCCTCCTCGCTGGCGCGCCCACCCCACGCCGGGGCGCGCGGCCGGCGGGAGCCCGCCCCCTCCCCGGATGCTTCCACCCTGGCCCCGGGCGCGCCCCCGTTCGCGATGGAGGAGGGCTCCGATCCCCACGTGGCCGGGGGGGGGGTGCGGAAGCGGCCAACCCCGCCCCCAAGCCACGTGCGCGACCCTTCCCCCGCTTCTCCGGGCCTGCCTGCTTTGACCCCGCACCAAGGCAGCTGCTGGAGCTCTTCCCTGGGGTTCCTCCTCGCCGCTCACGGAGCCCCTGGGGACCACCGGCTTAGGCACCCGGTATCCCGCGGCGGGCCCGCGAGGGTGGGGCAAGCCTGCGTTGGTTCCTCTTTGCACCCAGTTCCGGAGCTACTGGAGCGCTGCCCACTGGGGGTGGGGAGGGCCGGGTGGATCCCAAAGGGTCGGGCTACGGGGACGGGAAGAGGGGCTAAACGCAAAGGAAGGGCTGGGCTGGGGGCGCCTAAGCGGGTCAGAGGTTCCCCGCCCTGCTGGGACACCGGGTCCGGCGCTCCGCTTTCCAGTCCCAGGCGTCGATCCTTAGGGCTCGGAAGGGAAAACTGAGGCCAGGTATTGGGGCTTCCCGGCCGCGAGGACGTCCGGGCCAAGTTAAGTATCGGCCCGGACGCAGGGGACGCGGATGGCCCAGCTCGCAGGCCCAAGGTGGCGGGGGCGCAGAAGCTGGGCGGCCCCGCTGGGTCGCGACCGTGCTCCCGCCTCTTCCCAGCTCCGGCGGGGCGGCGGGGACAGCGCAGTGGCCGGAGCGGCCTCCAGGGGGCGGAGCTGCTTTCGCCTGCGGCGACCTCCTGCTCTGGGCTGGGCATGGACAGAGGCCCTAACCCGATTCCGGGCTTCTCTAGGCCCATCCTCCCCACCTGCAACCCCAGCTGACGCCCTGAGGCTGACCGCTGTGCCCTGGATCGCCCGCACCGCACCTGGGCTCAACCAGGCTTGGTGAAGGGTGTATGCACGCACACTTGTCCCTCTGCTAGGCCTGGGCCTCAGAGCTCTCTCTGCACCCCTTCCATGTGTGGGCACGCGGAGGGTGCTGGGGGTCAGCGTTCCTGCTCCTGCTGGGCCCCTGGTGTCTTTGAACCTCTCGGAGGGTGGGCCACCTGGGCAGGTCCCCCAAGCTCTATCTCAGCAGCCCCTAGGGGCCTGGGACCCAGCATCGGCTTGTGGACAGGTGTGTTGAGGCCACAGGGTTCAGACCCCAGCACGGGTCTTCCATTGCTGTTTCCTGGCTTAGAGCAGAACCAACTGGCTCTGCCCTTGAGGGGCTTACAGGTGCAACTGGGAGGCTGATGACGGGATGGGCAGGGGTGAACCGCCCCCAGGGTGGGCCACATGGCCCCAGGTAGGACCTTCTCTGTGAGACCCTGTCATCTGCCCACTCCAGCCATCATCAGGGTTTCAAGTGAGTGGCCTCATCTTCGGGTCATGCCAGCCACTCCATAGGCAGGAGCCCCCCAGGTGGGGAGCACACAGCCCACACCCAACCCCTGAGGTTTCTGTTCACATCCCTAAGCCCCGGGAACACTCGAGCAACCCATGGAGACTGCAATGAACATGGACAGCCCCTGCCTCCAGCCTGACAGCAGCGAGGGGCACTGCGCTCTGCCCTCTCTTCCTTACTCTCCTATGACCCTGTGTCTCCACCAGGCACGCTGGCTCATGCCTGGAATGCCAGCACTTTGAGAGGCCAGGGTAGGAGAATCACTTGAAGCTAGTAGTTCAAGACCAGCCAGGGCAACAGAGTGAGACCTCTACTCTCCACATATTCTCTACTAAAAATACAAAAAGAACAATTAGCCGGACGAGGTGGTGGGCACCTGTAGTCCCAGCTACTCCGGAGGCTGAAGCAGAAGAATCGCTTGAACCTGGGAGTGGGAGGTTGCAGTGGGTCAAGATCCCGACACTGCACTCCAGCATGAATGACAAAAGCAAAACTCCATCTCAAAAAAAAAAAAAAAATTCAGCTGGAGGCTGGGCGTAGTGGCTCACACCTCTAATCCCAGCACTTTGGGAGGCAGAGGTGGCTGGATTACCTGTGGCCGGGAATTTGAGAACAGCCTGACAAACATGGAGAAACTCCGTCTCTACTAAATACACACAAAAAAATTAGCCAGGCATGGTGGCACGTGCCTGTAATCAATCCCAGCTACTCAGGAGGCTGAGGCAGGAAAATCTCTTGAACCCGGGAGGTGGAGGCTGTAGTGAGCCAGGATCACCCCACTGCGCTCCAGCCTGGGCAACAAGAGTGAAACCATCTCAAAAAGAAAAATTAGCTGGCCGCAGTGGCCCAGCTAGCAGTGAGCTGTGATTGCACTCCAGCCTGGGTAACGGCACAGGACCCTGTCTTGAAAAAGAGAAAAGGGAGTTGTCATTCCCATTTTACAGATGACGAAAATCAAGACTGGGAGACGGCGGGCCCCCGCTCACAGCTAAGAGGCAGCACACAGTTTGGGGCATCCAGGCTCACATGTAACTCAGCCCCTCCTTTCTTCAAACCTGTTCCTCACCTGCAAATGGGGGGGGTCACGTCTACCGTTCCCTGAAAGCACCCAAGAGGTTCAGGACAGCTCCTCCCAGCCCCCCAGTGGACTCCCAAGCCTGAGGGCTATGGAGCAAAGCTCAGCAGCGGGCGGACAGCACCCACATGTTGCTGGGGCTGGGTCTGTGGTGGGACAGGAAGAACACAACAGGGGGCTCTCAGAGGGGACACTGAGCCAGGAACTTGGGCCCTGACTTGGGAGGGGGCGAAGAACACACTCTCCCAGGGGACAGATGAGGGCAGAGGTTACGCAACCTGGGGTGCACCCACAACACGGATACCCCAAGGTAGGTGAGAGCCAAAAACAAGGGCACAGGGCTGGAGCACTGACACCTGTGAGCACAGCATTTTGGGGGGCCAAAATGGGAGGACTGCTTGAGCCCAGGAGTTCAAGAACAGCAATATAGTGAGACCCTGTCTGCACAAAAAAAATGTCAAAACTGACCCAGGCATAATAGTGCACACCTGTGGTCCCAGCTCCTCCGGAGGCTGAGGCAGGAGGATTGCTTGTGGCCCAGAGGTCAAGGCTGCAGTGAGTTGTGATACACCCCAGCCTGGGCAACAGAGCGAGATCCTGTCTCTCAAAGTAATGATGAAATTGGCTGGGTGCTGCGGCTCACGCCTGTAATCTCAGTACTTTGGGAGGAATAGGTGGGTGGATCACCTGAGGTCAGGAGTTCGAGACCAGCCTGGTCAACATGGTGAAACCCCATCCCTACTAACAGTACAAAAATTAGCCAGGAGTGGTGGAGGGAGCCTGCAGTCCCAGCTACTCGGGAGGCTGAGGCAGGAGAATTGTTTGAACCCTGAAGGTGGAGGTTGCAGTTAGCCAAGATTGTGCCACTGCACTCCAGCCTGGCAAGAGAGCGACATTCCCTCTCAAAAACAAAAATTAATGATATAAATAAATAATAAATAACAAGGGTACGGCGGGAGAGGGGGTAACGTGTAGGGGTGTGTGTGTGTGTGTGTGTGTGTGTATGTGCTGTAACTGCCCTATCTGCTTAAAACAGTCGGGCATTTGCTTTATAATAGTTTTAATAGTGTTTTCTGTAGTACTCAGGTTTTTTTTTTACCATGTGTATTTACTACGTCTCTAAACGTCAACAGGTATCTAAGCAATGCAATTATGGGCCATTTGTCCTTTCATTTTTATGCTGTTCTGCATGAGGATTCATCTTCTAAATAAAACCTTCCCCCCGCCCCCTGCCCAGTGTGGGCTGGACTGAGTGACTGGCTGCCACAGAACAGAACAGGGAAAGACGGCAGTGGTGGGCCCCGGGAGACCCAGGGACCCCGCCTGCACCAGGCAGCCAAGGTCAGCCTCTCGAGGGAAGTCGTGGGAATCTCAGGGACCCCTGCTAGGTGGTGAGGAGAAAGGCACCTCAAGGGGGGCATCCTTCCCCAAAAACTGTGACCTCGGGGTGACTTCAGGAAGATGGGCAAACCCAGATTAGGGGATGTTTCACAGAAAGCCTGAGCAGGCCTCCTTAAGACGGTCGAGGACATTAAAGACAAGGAGAGCCTGAAGAACCATGATGGGCCTTTATGAGACTAAAGAGACACAAAGACGAAATGCCATGCGGGACCCTGGATGGGGCCTGGGCCAGGAAAGAAAAGGCCTTTGGGGGGAACTGATGAAGCTGGAACGGGAGCGTGAGGTTTTGCTGGCAGGCCTGTGCCCACGGCCGTTTCCTGCCTTTGGGTGACACAGTGACATTCTAACTGAAAAAATAAAAATAAAAAAACAAAAGATTCCCGGCCAGGCACGGGGGCTCACAACTGTAGTCCCAGCACTTTGGGAGGCCAGGGCGGGTGGATCACCAGGTCAAGAGATGGAGACCATCCTGGCCAACATGGTGAAACCCAGTCTCTACTAAAAACACAAAAATTAGCCGGGCGTCGTGGTGCGTGCCTGTCATCCCAGCTACTCGGGAGGCTGAGGCAGAATTGCCTGGACCCGGGAGGTGGAGGTTGGAATGAGCCAAGACTGCGCCACTGCACTCCAGCCTAGGCGACAGAGTGAGACTCTTTTTTTAAAAAAAGATCCCTAAAGAAGTGTGCACAGGGAGACGCCTTGTACTGCTGGTAACAGAAAAAAGAGAGAATGGACCCCAATGTCAGCGGTGGGGTCACAGACACCCTGCGACTGCTGAAGAATCGGGCAGCACTGTCAGTCCTGCCAGGGAGCCTCATGGAGAAGGTGGGAAAAGCTTCACGGTAAAGCCTGTGCCCCAGCCATGGCCTCAGTTCTCCGTGTGTTGTCACCTGTACCCACAGGCTGTTTATTCACAGATGACTTCTGCCAACCTGTGGAAGCCACCTCCGGGCAGGCCCGCAGGGACCTGGGACCACTGCAGGGCTGGGGGGGTGGGTAGGCGGGTGCGACCCTGACCTATCCCAGTGATCCTGATTGCCAACAGAACGCTGACGTCCCCACCTCCAGGGGCTGCAGTTCTGTAGGACGCGGTGGTTTGGTGATAAAGCCTTTGTTTACGTTAATGCACATGTTGCATTATTTGACCAGAAAACCCACCCCCAAAGCTGCTGGGTGTTTCTGTGTTAAGGCATTAAATCACTTACCACGGTCCAGGCAGGCCACCATGTGCAGGGGAGGGGCAGCTGCAAGCTTTGGGGGGACACAGGCCGAGGCTCAGCCAGGCAGGTGGGAAGGCGGGGCAGCAGCTGCCACGCTCCAACTCGAAGACACAGCGAGGTCACCTGCTGGCCAGCTGCAAGGAAGCCCCTGCCTGGATCGCTAGAGCTGTTGCAGGGACACCAAGGCCTCCTCCATCCTGCTCTGGGGGAGAGCAGGGGCAGAATCCCACCCCCCACACCTCCAGCCCCTTCTCAGCAGGCCTGCAGGGCCAGGGCGGGGATTTCATCTGCAGGGAGCCAGGAGGGGACACCCAGGCCCCCCGCTTCCTTGGTCTCCCCCGGTCTCCTGAAGAAGCTGGAAAGCATCCTTAAGAGCTCTCCTCCTAAGGGTGCTCTGCTAACAGCCATGGGGCTCACAGAGAGCACCCCGCCCGGGCTCCTTCCCTCCATGAGGCTCTCCAGAGTCGAGCTCTCTTCCTCCACAGACACACGCGGTGCCTGGTCCGGGTGCCGGGTAGACAGCAGGCTCTGGTCTGGCGGGAGAGCTGTCTGGCCGGGCAGATGATCTTCTGAGCCCCTGTGCTGTCGTGGCAGGGAGATGGGGTCTCGGTGACTTTTCTTGGTGGGGAAGCAGGGACGGTGACCCCAGCAGCCCAGGGTCGTTGTGAAGATTGACATGGCACCTCGCAGGAGCCCAGAGCTTGGAAGGAAGTAGGACCAGTGGCTTGTGCTGGCCCTTGGGCCACTCCGACACCACGTGAATGGAATCACAGCTAACAGGTCATTCCTGCACTCCCGTCTCGATCCTGACACCCAGACTCAGACGGGGACAGGCAGGTGCCTGCTCCCAGAGGACCCACCTCAGATCATGGTCACCACAGGCAGAGAGGACAGAATTCCAGCAGAGCAGGGATGGTCCGCATCCTCTTCCGGAAGCCCAGGGGGCCCTCGGATCATGCAGGATGGAGCCAGTCGAGTGGGTAACACCAGCTCAGCATTAATGGGACGACAGATGAACTCCAGCCACGGTGGCAGAAGAGCCTGGGTCAGCCGCCCACACACACATGCTGGGGCCCCGTGAATGCCAGTTGGGAGCCGACAGGCCACTGGGCCCCTCGGGAGAAGCCTGAAGGGCACAGCCCTGGGCACTGCCAAACCCACATCTGCAGCAAGTGCCTCTGCCACGCCACAGCAACCATGCTGCAGTCACGCGCCAGGACAGCGTGTGCCCCTCAGGGCTCTGAATACCAGAGCAGGCCTAGGCCACGGGGTCACCTGGCTGTTGTCTGTCCCAGCACCCAGGGCCCCACACCAAGGCATGCCAGGTGCAGGTGACACAGGGTGGACCGGAGACTCAGCCTCCAGGCGCCCTACCCAGGAGGACGCTGCCGCCGGGCTTCAGCAAGTGTGTCCTGGAAAATCCACAAAATGGAGAACCGGAAGTTGGCCCTGCTCCCGGCCTGGCCCTGGGCCATAGCAAAGGGGAGGTGGGGAGAGCATGTGTCCTGGAACAGATCTCAGGCTGCCCGTCACTGTCCCTGCAGGGTCATCCCGGGTCCCAAGAGCAGGGTATGGTGGGGAGAGGCCCAGGGTGGAAGTTGGCCTGAGAGCCTGCAGCCTGAAGGCCCAGACTCAGTTTACCCCAGTGTGAGAGAGGCAGGCAGAGGGAACACAGATGTGTGCGCTGCAGGTGTCTAGGAGCCAGACCTAAGGATCGGGCCGAGTTCTCAGAAGCCTGAGAAAGGGGTTGCCTGAAACGGAGGCCAGCACCTCGCATGAACATCCACAGGAAGCAGGGAGGGAGGGCACGTCCCTAATACTGAGATCTCCAAAATCCTCTTCATCACAGGGTCTTGTGGAACCAGTATCACATCAATCTGTTTAAGCTGTCAACTATTTAAGATGAGAATTTTATCTCAGTTTGAGCCATAAATCTAAGAATCTAAGCCAGCTCAATTTCTTTCAAAGAAGATGACAGATACACTTGCCTGCTGTTCCGGAGAAAAAATGAAACATGCAGCTGGGCGAGGTGGTTCACGCCTGTAATCCCAGCACTTTGGGAGGCTGAGGCAGGTGGATCACCTGAGGTCAGGAGTTCAAGAGCAACCTGACCAACATGATGAAACCCCATCTCTACCAAAAATACAAAATTAGGCGGGCGTGGTGGCACATGCTTGTAATTTCTACTATTCAGGAGGCTAAGACAGGGGAATCACTTGAATCTGGGAAACGGAGGTTGCAGTGAGCCGAGATCGTGCCACTGCACTCCAGACTGGGCAACACAGCAAGACTCCACCACCACACACACAAAAAATGGGCAAAATAATGCAGGTAGGTGGGGCCTCAGGACAGGAAGTCATTAAAACAATGGAGTTCTGGCAAACGGAGTAGGTAGGAGTCTTAGGGACAAACCCAATCCACTTGCCATAAAGATGGCACTTCAGTGGGGGAAAGAATGTTTTTTTTGGGAAATGAAGTTGAGACAATTTGAGGCGAAAAAGTTTTGCTTCCTACCTTAGGCCTCACCAGGAGTACTTTCTAAAATTAGACATCAACATTTAAATACATATTTTAAAAACAAACACTACATTTCTAGAAGAAAATCTCAAATGTTTTATAGTCTTACAGTGGGGAAGATATTCCTGAGATCACACTAAAAAAAGCAGGAGCCATAAGGGGAAAAACGAATGACCAATAACAATTTTAGATACCTGGCTTAAAGAAAAAAAAAACACAGGAAGTCAAAGACGAATGACAGAAAAAAGAAACACTTCTACTTGACAGAAACCCAGTTTCCTTCGTCTGAAAAGTGCTCCTAGAAAATACTACCATCCACTCAACAGGAAAATGAGCCAGGAAGGTAACATACAAACGGCTTTTAAATATTCAAACGTTTATGATAAATATATTTTCCAATCTCATAAAATGATGATTAGCAGTGGTAACAACGATCCACTTCAAACAGTATCACATTAAGATGTTTGATTATACTCACAGAAAGTACCACTAAAACTATAGTGAAATACTATCTCACGCCTACCAGGTCTGCAAAATCCAGCTTGGGCAAGGGTGTCACCAGCCCCCTCTTATGCTGGTGGGGGAGGGCAATTGGGTAACACCCTTTTTCGGACCTAAATAAAGCCGTAGCACTTCCACCAAAGAATTTAGCCTACGGAAATAGTCCTACTTGGGCAAAAAAGGGCCTGTGCAAGGAATAATCAAGCTAGCGCTGTTCGTTATAAAAGACAGCAAAAACCCTACATTTCCACTAGGAAAGGGGATAAAATCTGGTGCTTGTCAACTGATCACAGGGAACAAAAAAATAAATAAATAAAACTAAAAGATATATGTAATGATCATTTAAAAAATCTGGTGCTATAAAACGCTGTTTCCATATAAATCCTACCTGTACGTGAATGCATGGGGCGCTCTCCAAGCTACGTTAAGTATAAGGGCCCCAAATAAAGGAACTGACCTTTTGCAGAAACGCTCGTAGATGTTCCTGCATTGACTTTCCTTGTTGACCCGTAAGAAACGGGTTTCTCTCTGCCCCGGGGGAAGAGAACTGGGCCTTGGAGATTAGGACTGGGAGAAACACATCAAGTCTTCACCCAATACCCGTTTCGGGCTCCTTGAATTTTCTACTGTGTGAACCTGAACATGCTTTTGTTGCACTGCAAGCAGTTGCTTTGCACTGGCGGCAATGAGCACACGGCGGAGTCCCAGCTCGCAGGGGCTTCGGTTCTGACGCTCTGCACGAGCGCAGCGCCCAGGGGTCAGCGGCAGCAGCGAGCCTGGGGCACAGGATGCCGGGAGGCTCTTCGGGAGGCAGAAAGATGTGTTCCGAAACGTGAGCCGCGCTGGGAGGCATGCGGCACGACCGGGGACAGAGGGAGGACACTGCAGTCGCAAAGCCCAGTCCGTGCAAAGGCCCCGTGGTCAGCCAGGAGCTCGGGCTTCCCCTGCTCTAGCGCGGTCTCCTTCCGAACGTCCCGTGGCACCGCTTCCCACGTAGCGGCGGGCGCTGCCTCGCGACCCGGACCCAGCGGCGGCCTTCACGCGCCCACGAGTAACTCGAGGCCGAGGGAAGGCGTGGGAGCGGCCGGAAAGGGGCAAGGCCGAGCCGGACGGGTCCCCGACCGGGTCCCAGCGGCCGCCACTTACCACTGACACCGCCTCCTGGTCCATGGTCTGACGCCAGCAGCCACCGCCGTCTCCACTTCCGCGCGCGCGTCGCCACTTCCGCTTCCGCCCGTGCTGCGGACCCCGCACGTGACGCGGCGTCCTTCCCGCGCCCAGGCTGAAGCACCGCCCCCATTTAAAGGGGCCGCGGACTAGAGCTAGTCGCAGGCGGCTTGGGGTCCTGGCCTCGCCACCGTCTGGTCGCGTGACACAGGCTGAACCCCGCCCAACCCTTTGGTGGACGGCAGGCCACCGGTTCCCGAGTCCTCCTGGTTCTAGGGCTTCTGGCCTAGAGATCGTCGTGACCCCAGCTCCAGCGTCAGCTCCTCTCTCAGGGAAGACCCTGGGGGCCCAAGCACCTGCCACCGCCCTCTGCTGGACCCCAGCTTCTCCGTCTACAAAGGAAGCGGCCTGCCCGAGCTCTGGGGTCCGACCGGGACAGCACTTGGGGACGCAGAGTGCGCTGTCCTGGCCCTTCTGCAGTGGGGCCCGGGACCGACGGGAAGCTGCCGTGGGCTGCGGGCGGTCCCGCGATGGCAGCAGGGCCCCCACGCCTGGCGTCCTCATCACAGCCACCCAGCGGGGCTCACCTGCCTCCGCAGGAAACAGGCAGGGGTCCTGGGCTCAGATGCTGCCCTCATCCATCACCGCCGACGCAACCAGCTCCCTAAGGGCCCCCCGGACTAGACCCGGACCCACCCCGCTTCCACAGGGAGTAAAACCCACAAGGGGGTCCGTGCTGGTCTCTCCTGGGGACTTGGGGGCGAAAGCGGGAAATCCCGGCCCCACTTCGAGCTCGCTGAGCCCTCAAGAGTGAGCAGAGCCATGAAAGGAAGGAGAGCAGCCCTAAAATTTTAAATCTTTAATTTCCGTTTGCACGTATTTTCCTCTTGCTTCCAAAAGGAAAGGAGTGCGTAGCTCTGTGGCTTGTACATCGTCCACGGCCCCTGGGTCGGGGCAGGGTCCCCTGGGCCGCCCGGGGATCCACATGCAGCCCCCGGGGGGCCAGCGCGGGGTGAGGTCCGGGGGCCGCCTTATTGCTGAGGTCCGGCTAGGCGCGCTGGCTGGGCAGCTCCTGGGAGATGAAGCGGCGCAGGCGCTCCAGGTACTGGCTGTAGAGTTCGATGTCGTTGTGCCCGGCGCCCTCCACCCACAGCGGCTCCACGGCCTTGGGGCAGCGCTCGTAGAGCGCCAGCCCGTGCGAGAAGTCGATCACCTCGTCCTCCGTGCCGTGGATGATGAGCACGGGCGACGTGATCTTGGATACCTTCTCGATGCTGCGGGAGGGGCGTGCGGCGGGTGAGACCTCGCGCCCGGCCCGGCCCGGCCCCGGCCCCTCCCCCGCCCGGCCCGGCCCAGCGGGCCAGCTCACTTGGGGAAGGCGTCGAAGCAGTACGTCTTCTTGGTGTCGGGAAAGGCGACGCGCATGCCCGAGGTGAGCGGCGAGTGCAGCACCACGGCGGCGCACTCGTAGCGCGAGGCCAGGTCCACGGTGGGCACCGTGCCAATGCTCTGCCCGTACAGGATGATGCTGTCCGGGCTGATGCCGTACCTGGCGGCGCCGGGGCAGAGTCAGCCGCGGTCTCCGATGCGCGTGCACCCCTCCCGCCGGCGTCCCCGAGCCCAGCTCCGGATGCGACCCTCCAGTCTCCCAGCGCAGCCAAGTCCGTGGGTCACGCCCAGGCTCCACAACAGTCCTGGGAGTCGCCCCCAGCCCCTCAACACTGCTGCATGGGCGGAGCCAGCAGCCCCGCCGGATTCTCTGGTGCTACCTTCACTGGCGTTTCCTAGACAGGATCTGCTGGGATCCCGTGTAGGGAGTGCCCCTCGGGCTGGGGGAGGGGAGGCCCTGGCGCCTCTTCTCCTGGTCACCCCTAGGCGCACACCGGGAACTGCATGCCCCCGACATCCTGAATGTTCACGCCTTCCTGCCCGGGTTAGAAAGCCGTTCCTGGTGCACTGGCCCCGGCAGAGGACGATTTTCCTCCCTATAGCCCTTGCCCACCCCCTTGGCCATGGGCAATTCAGGCAACTGTGTCTCCAGATGTCTCCACCCAATTTGGGACCCTCAGAGTCCACACGCCCAGTGAGGTGCCAGCGCAACCCAGGTGTGCATCAAGGGTGGCAGCTGAGGAGGTGGTACGTTCCCTTGGGAGTGGACAAGTCCTCGGCCACCTCAGCACCACCAGCTCCCACCTGGGCCGCCCTCATCCTGAGGTCACTGGTGTGCCTGCCACCCCTGGCCCAGCCAATCCAGCGCCAGCTCCAAGGCTCCCTTGTGCTCAGTCCCAACCACACAGGGACCTACCCATCACCCTGCCCAGGCCGGGATCCCACAGCTCCCCTCCCACATGCTCCAGGCTCTGATCCAGGGAAGATGCCCTCCTCCAAAGAAGAAGCATGGGCAGGTGTGCGTCCCGTCTGCCTGGCATTCGGACTCCGCCAGCAGGGCTGTCTCTCTCCCTGGCCTGGACCCCTAGCCCCCTGGCAGCACTCCACAGCTCACCACTCGCCCATGCCCCAAAGGGCTGCTGCCTGGCTTGTGCCCGTGGCCCCTGCTCCCTGGCAGCCATGGCCAGCAGTGTGCTGAGTGAGCCCAGCCCTGTCTTGCTTCCAAAAGGAAAGGAGTGCACAATTCTGTCGCCTGTACATCGTTCATGGCCCCTGGGTCAGGGCAGGGTCTCCTGGGCTGCCCGGGGATCCCTGGATGTCACCACTCGGCCCTCCCCCTCACAGCTCCGGGCCAAGGTTCCTGCAGGACAAATTGGTAGCAGGACAGAGGGACGAGCGGACAGAGCTCAGAGCTGGCCATGGCAGGTGCGACTCTGCCAGTGCCCCGGGGAGCAGACAGAAGGGGCCAAGGACGCCACATGAAGTGCTTGGTGTCAGCGCCCCACGCTGCCAGGAAGCCCGACACAGGCCCCCAGAGCCAGGGCAGTGCCAGGGGACCCAGCTCCCAGGCCCACAGCAGGCACTGCCTGGCTATTGCCAAGATGAGGACCCCACCTCCCCAGGGCCTGTGACTTCTCAGAGTGGGGCCTGGTTCCTGCAGGAACAGTTCAGACCAGTGGGCCGAGCAGGGCACAGATAGCCCCAGCTGGTGGCAAGGAGACACGGCCTCCAGAGGCCTTCCCGGGCCTCCTCGCCCAGAGCAGCACTCGCACGGGCGGTGCTCAGACACCAGTGAAGGGGCCAAGCTAGTGCGGGGCTGGGGATCCCGACGACCAGGAGGGCCAGACCTCGACTATGTGCTGGGAGCCCGCACCTGACCCTGCAGGCCCCGCCCGGGATGGCCCAGCTCACCGCCACAGGGCCTCATGGGCCAGGCCCCAAGACTTGGATGCAGCAGCCTCAGCCTCACCTGTGCCCCACGTGCTACCTCGGCCCCCGGGCTCCCAGCCACACGTGCACAGACCCCCAGACACCACCCACCCCCTCCCACCGGGTGGCCTCCACGCCCCTGTGACAAGCTCATTCCCCTCCAGTCCTCAGGCCTGGGGCTCCCAGGCCAGGGTGTGGAAGGACCACCTGGCCCCACCTTAGCCATGTGAAGGCGGCACCCACACTCCCAAGCTCACCTGTCCCGCTCTCTGGCCCCGTGCGTCCATGGTGGCTCCCCTCCTGCAGGACCGCCCACCTTCCTCCCAGGGAAGCCAACCCCGGGCCCCAGCCTGGCGTCCTCTCGGGTGTGCCCTGGGTGAGCTGCCCCGGGGCCGCCCTCACCTGGTGCGCAGGGCCTGCCAGGCGGCGTCGATGTCGGCGTAGAGGTTCCTCTCGGAGGGCCTGCCCGAGCTGACTCCGTAGCCGGAGTAGTCGTAGGAGAAGATGTTGCAGTGGAGGCGGGAGCCCAGGCCGATGTAGAAGCTGCTCATCTGGCCCAGGTCCACGGCGTTGCCGTGTGAGAAGAGGACCGTGTACCTGCGGCAGGCCAGAAAGGGCCGCTCACATCCCTCACTCCCAATGCCCAGCTCCAGGGCAGGAGGACACGGCTCACAGCCCACTCTGTGGCCAACCACGCCCAGCGCCTCGTTTACTCCCCTCCCAGGGGGGCCCGAAGGGGAGGGGAGGCTACAACAGCCCAGCTCCATCTCCAAGGGCTCCCCACGGGGAGAGGACAGGAGAGCTGGCAGGGGGACAGGCAGCCTGGGCTGCAGAGGCCAGCAGGGGAGCCTCAGGATTCCCATGTGTGACGCAGGACACTGGGCCCATCGGTCACATCACCTGCTCAGGACAGACTCTCTGAGTGTGCCCGGCTGCTGGGGCTTTGCTGCCCTGGAACCTTTCCCCCTGGAGGCGCCTGGACACTGGTTGGGGGCCGGGAGGGGGAAGCGTACAGGCCCACCTTTCAGGACCTTCCCAGAGGAGCCTGCAAGGCTGCCAGAACAGCCATCTGCCCCCCTCACAGAATGGCCTCCTCACTGTTGAGGGACAAATGGACCCCAGCCCTGACCCCAACAAGCAAACACAGCCAATCCCTGCTCACACTCGCACAGCCCCTCCTGCCCCACCACCCTGCCCAAGCCCCACGGCCGTGCTGCAAAGCCTGTCTGCTTCCTGCCCGGGAGCTGCCGCAGATCGTGCCAGGAGCAGGCGGCCCGGCTGGGCTTCCCATGGACTGCTCCCTCCAGTTCCCCAGGCCCCTGCCCAGCCTGGCCGGAAGGTAAAGGCTCGCCCTTTGGACTCAGATCTGGTCAGAACTCCACATGGTGAGAAGGCAGAAGCACCCCCAGGCCAGGGCAGCCCCTCCGCCCCACCTCTCGCCTGGCAAGCAATCACCAAAGCGCTGGGCTGCTGCAGTCACCCAGCCTGCCCACCCATGCCAGCTGGGGAGGCCCTCCCTGAGCCTGGTGTCCTGCAAGAGGAAATCACCACTGGGATGAGGCCAGCCTGGCCGGGGACAGCACCCATGCCGGCTGGACAGCCCTTGACAGCAGGCTCGGGCCCTTTGGGGCGCCACCAACCATGCCAGGCAGCCCGGGCGGAAACGGGAGCCCCAAGCACAGGGTGACCCAGCGTGGGTGCAGCCGCACTGCTCACCTGGCACTGGGCACGCAGCGAACGTACATGCAGGAGATGTGGTTGCCGCGGGCGCTCTTGGTGGGGAAGACCTCGATGGTGTCCAGCTCGCGCTGGCTGTACTGGAAGTCGGCGCGCTCCGTCAGGTGCAGCTTCCAGCGCCCAGGTGCACCCGAGGAGGCCCGCAGGGTCCCCAGGGAGGCGGCCCCGGCCCCACCAGGCCCCGGCTCAGGCTCAGGCACCAGGGAATAGGTGGCCTCTGGTGGCAGGAAGGCGAGCTTGGCAGCAATGCGGCCGGGGCAGGGCGGGCAGCAGAAGAGGCAGCAGAGCTCGCTCAGCGACAGCCCGTTCATGGCGGGCACCACCCAGGCCGGGCCTCCTCCGGGGCCCCCACCAGCAACGCCCCAGACGGAAGGGTGGGGGTGCTCCGAGTCGCGGGAGTTGCCCCCCTAGCTACCGCCCCAGACAAGAGCCCCGTTAGGAGGCCAGGGCCCAGCCCCATCGCCGTCCGAGCCGAGCCCCTGGGAGCCTTGCAACCACCGGTCTCCATGTCGTGCCATGGGAAGCCCTGCGGGGGAACATGGGCATGTGGGGTCCTTTGGAGGTGCCTCGGTCCAGCTGGGTGCCCCCGGGAGGCGAGGCATCCACAGGGGCGAGGGTGCGGCATGGGCCTGGGTCTTGCCCGTCCTCAACCCCTCGGCCCTCCCTTGACCTGTCAGGCACTGTGCCCTGCGGCTCAGGGGACCCCCCAACTCAAACTCCTCTCCGTGGGATGAAGGCCCCCACCCTCCCTCAGCTGGCCATCACCCCACCCCCTCTTGCCATGTGAGTACAGCCACAGTGTGCAGGGATATGACCCCAGCCCCACCTACCCCCCAAATGCCCGGCCCTAGCACCAGGGAAACCCCATGCCCCCAGGACTGTCTGCACCGCTGCCTGCCCACTCCCACCCCTGGCCCATCTCTGCCACCCTAGTCCCCCCATGACGGGTGGCTGGGTCAAGGACAGAGCTCAGACTGAAGGGACCCACAGGGAACCCGAACAGGCCCTGCTACGTGACTGAGCATAGGGGCCAGGCCCCACCGGCCTGCGATGTCTGGAGACAGAGGAAATAGAACAAACAAACGTTCTAGAAACAAAGGCAGGATACATTCCAGGCTCCAGGGGCCCGCGGGCGCCACAATGGCTCTTCTCTGTGCTGGGGACAGGCCTGCTGAGGGGCAGGGAGGGTGGCGGGGTCAGGGGCGCCTTCTCCTACGCTGACTTAGGGTTCTGTGGCCTTGGGTGAGTCACTTGCCCTCTGAGGCCTCAGCATCTTCCTCTATAAATGCAGACACCACAGACTCCACAGTAAGTCAAGCGAGGGGAGGAAGGGAGTGGAGGCGCCTGGCTCAGGGGAAACTCGGACCGTCTTCCTTTCTGCAGAACGTCATGAAATGCAGGAAGGCGACAACAGTGAAGTTGCTAGAGCAACCACAACAGTGCAGGGGGCTGCCAACAGACAGACGTGGAGAAAACACCGAGGTCCGAGAGACATGCATCCACCGACCACGCTTCTCCTTCAGCCTGGAGCAAGGAGGGACGCGCTCGCAACTCAATTCAGCAGAACACTCTGGAACGCTCCGCTTTTGGGTCACAGCGTGAGAAAACCGCAGGGCCAGGGAGGTGAGGCGCGAAGGTAGTTGTGGCCACAGATGGGCACGCAGAAGGCGGCAGGCCCCACAGACATGGCCCTGGGGACGCCCTCTCCACCAAGGAGCAGCCTCAGGCCCAGAAACACACCTGCTCCCTCAGGACTGGGGTGTGAGACCCACGTTCCCACGACCCAGACTCAAGGGCACACAAAGAGGAGAGGAGGGAGCCGTGCAAGACAGACAGGCTGGGGCAGGGACGGCGCCACGGCGCCCCAGACTCCCAGGCGGAGGCCAAGCCCAAGTGCAAGCGCTCTTCAGCGGGGTGGACTACTGCGCAGGTTCTGCTTCTCTGATGGAGGCAAGTCTCCCCAGGAGGAAATCTGTCACTGTCTGGAGTTTTGGGTGTCAGCACTGGGGGCCGGGTGGAGGCTGCTTAGTACCCTGCAGTGCCCAGGACAGACCTGCCCCAAAGAATGATGGGGCCAGCATCCACAGCATCGAAGCTGATGTCAGCTTTCAACGTATTCTCAGGGCTCCAGGCCCCACCGTGCTGTCCGCCCGCGCTGGTGCTTGCAGGGCCTGGAGTAGGTGGCATCATGCAGCTGGGTTCTAGGCGCCCAGTCGGCAGGGAGCAGGCCCCTGGAGACCCCGGAGATGAGCGAGGGCCCCACAAACCACACCAGAAACAAAGCCGTTATTCTTGACACCTCCTTCTACCCGCCGGATCCGAGCCGGTCCATCACCAGCCCGGCGGTGCCGCCTGCCTCCATCGGCCACCGCCCGGTCCCTGCCTCCATCTCCTTCCACCATGGCCACAGCCACAGCCTCCGTCCTGGCTGATCACCTGCTCCAGGACATTCTCCCCCAGCAGCCGAACCATCTTTCACCACACAAACACGATGGCACCACCTCCCACCTGGGGTGCCCTGTGTGCCTCCGTCATTCTCCCCACAGCAGGCCAGGTCTGCAGCCTGGCTCAGGCCAGCCTCTCCGCACACACTCATCTCACACCTGCCACCCATGGCTCCCCCGAGACAAGCCACACTGCTCCTTCCCGCCTGCACTCCCCTGCCAGAACTCCCGTCCCCAACCTCACTAGACAGCTTTGCCCATCCCAGCCACCCTTTGCACTTCCCTCCCAAGGCTCTCAGAATCCTCCCGTCCTTACACGCTCTCAAGGCTCCGGGTTCCTTCCTATAGCTTGTATTTTTCACACGTTCAGCCCGATCTCCCCTCAACCCCACACCAGAAAGTCCACAAGGCCAGGCCCATTACCTGTCACTCACTAAAGGAATGGGGCAGATGGCAAGCAGCAGAGTGAAGGAAGAAGCACAGGAGGAAAGAATCCCCAAGGCCCGCCAGCTTTGACAGGAAAGGGAAAGTCTCCTCTCCTCTCCAGACAGAGGTACCTGGAACCTCCCTGGTGTCACTAATGGGCTTGGACTGGGGAGTGCAAACCCAGACACCTCACTCACTCACTGGGCACACACCCTCGACACCCTGAATCCCACCAATTCTGTTCCCAAGCACATAGTGGGCACCTGCGAGCTGGAGGTGTTCTGAGGACCAGCCTGCAACCCAGCAACCAAAACACTGTAAGATGACCTACATACGGGAGACGGTGGTGGCACCTCACCCAGCCAGTCAGGGTGGGAAACCCGCCTGCGGTGAGGCGCGGCCATCAGAGGGCAGACAAACGGGCCAGGTGACAGGAGATGGGGCAGAGGGACAAGCAGGGGCAAAACCCCACAGGTGACAGGAAAGGCTCCGGGCTACAGCAGACCAGACGGGTGCCGAGAGAGCCTGGGACGGGTGAGGTCGCCCTTGCGAGAGCCCCGCTGCGGAGTCTGAACTTCACCCTGGGAGAAACGGCGGGGCTACGGAGAAGTCCCGAGAAGGGGCTGGACAGCGAGGAGGAGGGCTGCATCCCCGGGAACCGCCGCGAGCGGAGGCGGGGAGGCCTGCCCAGGAGTCAGGGCGGCAGGAAGACGCCTGACAAGGGGAACAGCGACTAGGAGATGCTTGGGAAGCGGGGCTCCGAAGGGCCCCTGGGAGCTGCCAGGGGGAACCAGAGGACGAAACGGGGGTCGGAATGGGGGCAGTTTCGGGGGAAAGAGCAGAGTCCGCGGCTCGGAGGGGTGCTCCCTAGGAGGGTGGGAGCGCATCGCACGCCGGAGCGCTGAATGGATGCGGACAGCGCTTTCCCAGTCACAAGTGCTCACCCGCGGTCCCCGCCCCTTCTGTGGACTCCTCTGGCAGGACGCGGGCCCTCTGGGAACTGCACAGAGCTCGGGGGTGTCCAGCCGGGCTGCCAGGGCCTCGCTGCTCGGGCCGGGTCCCCAAACGGCCGCGGTCGCAACCGAGGCCACCCCGCGCGGCCGCGCCCGCCCCAGCCCCTGCCCCTGCCCAGCACTTACCACCCCGGCCCGCGCCCCCGGGCCCCAGGGCCGCACTCCATGGCTCCTGGCCGCCGGCCCGTGCGTCCGTCGGTCTCTCCGCGCCCCGGGCCGGCCTCCTGCTCCGCCACCGCCGCAGCTCCCCAACGGACGGAAGTGAGCCTCGTTCTCGCCACCGCCCAGGAAGTGACGCGCCGCAGCGCGCGGGGGACTGCAGGCACCGAGCGACTGCACGACTCGCGTCCGGGGGCGGGGCCTGGGCTGGGGGGCGGGGCTGGACCGTCGAGGGGCGTGGCCTGTTGTTCTCTGGGCGGGGCCAAACTCAGGTTTCATTCATTCCGGGAACGGAATTGGTTGAGGCCTGCGAGGTACTCCCCTCGAAAACAAAATTTACAGGGACGTCAAAAAGACTAAGACAGCAACATCTAGAAATGTTTTGAAATATTTTTATTTCTGAGACAGAGTCTCGCTCTGTCGCCCAGGCTGGAGTACAATGGCGTGATCTTGGCTCACTGGAACCTGCGCCTCCCAGGTGCAAGCGATTCGACTGCCTCAGCATCTCCAGTAACTGGGACCACAGGCGCGCGCCACCACTCCAAGCTAATTTTTGTATTTTTAGTAGAGACGGGGTTTGCCATGTTGGCCAGGATGGCCTCGAACTCCTGACCTCAGGTGATCCTCTTACCTCAATCTCCCAACATGCTGAGATTACAGGAGTGAGCCACCTGCTCCCAGCCTATCTTTTTCTTTCTTTCTTTCCTTTTCTTTTTTTTTTTAAGAGATAGAGTTTTGCTCTTGCCCTGGCTGGAGTGTGCAATGGCAAGACCTCGGATCTGCCTCCTGAGTAGCGATTCTCCTGTCTCAGCCTACCAAGTAGCTCAGGCTGGCCTCAAACTCCTGACCTCAAGTGATCCTCCTGCCTCAGCCTCCTAAAGTCCTGGGATTACAGGTGTGAGCCGCGGCACCTGGCCTCTTTTTTTTCAAGGTGGTGTATATGCTGTCACCCAGGCTGGAGTGCAGGGTTGCCATCATAGCTCACTGCAGCCTTGACCTCCCAGGCTCAAGTGGTCCTCCCACTTCGGCCTCCTGAGTAGCCAGGAATACAGGCACAAGCCACCATGCTCAGCTCATTATTTAAAGTCTTTATATATTGCTCATCAGAGATTCTTTTGCATTAGTTTTTAAAATATTACATTAGGCCAAGCACAGTGGCTCACACCTGTTATCCCAGCACTTTGGGAGGCCGAGGCAGGTGGATCACCTGTTGTCAGGTGTTCGAGACCAACCAGGCCAACACGGTGAAACCCCGCCTCTACTAAAAATACAAAAATTAGCCAGGCGTGGTGGTGGCCGCCTGTAATACCAGCTACTTGTGAGGTTGAGGCAGGAGAATTGCTTCAACCTGGGAGGCAGAGGTTGCAGTGAGCTGAGATAGCGCCAGTGCACTCCAGTGTGGGTGACAAGAGCGAAACTCCTTCTGAAAAAATAATAAAATAAAATATTACATTAATATGATTCAGCACAGTGGCTCGCGCATGTAATCGCAGAGCTTTGGGAGGCTGAGGGGGAAGGATCACTTGAGCCCAGTTTTAGACTATCCTGGGCAACATAGCCAGACCTTGCCTCTACAAGAAAAATACAAAGATGAGCCAGGCATGGTGGTGTGCACCTGTATTCCCAGCTACTGGGGAGACTGAGGCAGGTGGGTTACGTAAGCCCGGGAGGTCGAGGTTACAATGAGCTATGATCCCTCTACTGAACTGCAGCATGGGAAACAGAGTGAGACCCTGTCTCCAAAGACAACATAATGAAAAATAAAACGGTGATCGCTTCACTGCATTCCAGCCTGGGCAACAGAGCGAGCAAGATCCTATCTCTTTAAAAAATTGCATTACGGACGGTAGCTCACACCTGTCATCCTAGCACGTTGGGAGGCCGAGGCGTGTGGATCACAACATCAGGAGCTCAAGACCAGCCTGGCCAAGATGGTGAAACCCTGCCTCCACTAAAAAGACAAAAATTAGCCCGGCATGGTGGCACATGCCTGTTACCCCAGCTACTCAGGAGGCTGAGGCCGGAGAATCGCTTGAACCTGGGAGGTTTCGGTCAGCCACTGCTCTCCAACCTGGGCAACAGAGCAAGACTCTCTCTCAAAAAAAAGAAGAAAATGCTCCTCCAGCCTGCAGGGAGCCACAGCCACCTCTCCGTCCCAGAGACTCTCATCTTAGCTCCACTTGACTGAGATAAGCCTGAGGCTCCAAGGCCAATCCTCCCCACAGGGCCTCATTCCTCAAATGAAGGACAGAGCTTCCTGGGAGGGATTCAGGCTCCAGCCTAGAGAGTGAGAGACAGCCTGGGGTTGCTTCCTTACCTCATTTTCTTTCTGTCTCTTTTTTTTTTTCTGAGACAGTCTCGCTCTGTTGCCCAGGCTGGAATGCAATGGTGCGATCTCAGCTTGCTGCCACCTCCGCCTCCCGGGTTCAAGCGTTTCTTCTACCTCAGCCTCCCGAGTAGCTAACAGGCACCAGCCACCACACCCGGCTAACTTTTGTATTTTTAGTAGAGATGGGGTTTTTTCCATATTGCCCAGGCTGGTTTCGAACTCCTGACCTCAAGTGATCCGCCCACCTTGGCCTCTCAAACTGCTGGGATTGCAGGCATGAGCCACCGCACTGGACGTGCCAAGCTAATTTTTATACATTTTTGTAGAAACAGTGTCTTACCGCCTGGCGGTGGCACGTGCCTGTAGTCCCAGCTACCCAGGAGGCTGAGGCAGGAGAATCACTTGAACCCGGGAGGCGGAGGCTGCAGTGAGCCGAGACCATTGCACTTCAACCTGGGTGACAGAGTGAGACTCCATCTCAAAAAAAAAAAAAAAAAGAGGCCTGGTGTCGTGGCGCACGCCTGTCATCCCAGCACTTTGGGAGGCTGAGGCAGGTGGATCACGAGGTCAGGAGTTCAAGACCAGCCTGGCCAACATGGTGAAACCCCCTTTCTATTTAAAAAAAAAAGAGAGAGAAAGAAAAAATGGAGGGAGCCGCTGGTCCCTCTTCGCCTCGTGCTCTGCCCTCCATGCTGGCCTGGCCAGTGGGATCCCGCCTCAGGGCCCTTGCTCGTGCTGTGCCTCCTTCTGGAGTGCCTTCCCCAGATGGCCCCACAGCCCCCTCCTCCGCCATCCTCAGGCTCTCCTGGAAGGATACATCCTCCACGAGCTCCCTGTAACCACCCCCAGCCAATCCCAGCCACACGCACACCTCTACCCCATTACCTCTGTCCCGGCGCCCTGTTCATTTCCACCACGTACTCACCACTGTCAGAGCCTCTCTCGGTTATTTTTTTTTTTTGAGACGGAGTCTCGCTCAGTCACCCAGGCTGGAGTGCAGGGGCGCGATCTCGGCTCACTGCAGCCTCTGCCTCCTGGGTTCAAGTGTCTCTCCTGCCTCAGCCTCCCGAGTTGCTGGGACCACAGGCGTGCACCACCATGACCGGATAGTTTTTGTATTTTTTTAGAGACGGGGCTCACTTTGTTGCCCACGCTGGGCTTAGACTCTAAGACTCAAGCAATCCTTCTGCCTCGGCCTCCCAAAGTGCCAGAATTATAGGCGCAAGCTACTGTGCCTGGCGATTGTTGGGTTTTTCTTTTTCTTTTTTTTTTAATTGCATTTTAGGTTTGGGGGTACATGTGAAGAACATGCAGGATTGCTGCATAGGTACACACATGGCTTTGCTGCCTTGTG
>PVKP010035775.1:0-22990 GCA_004027715.1 Plecturocebus donacophilus | reverse complement strand
CTTTACAAGAGCTTCTGAAAGAAGCACTACACATGGACGGGAACAACCAGTATCAGCCATTCCAAAAACATACCAAAAGGTAAAGAGCATCACCATAATGAAGAATCTACATCAACTAATGGGCAAAACAGCCAGCTAGCATTACCAGAAGCTGCAATTTTCGTCTCTGATAAAACAGACTTTAAAACAACAAAGACCACAAGAAACAAAGAGGGGCATTACATGGTGGTGAAAGAATCAATGCAACAAGAAGAGCTAACGATCCTAAATATATACGCACCCATTACAGGAGTACCCAGATACATAGGGCAAGTTCTTAATGACTTACAAAGAGACTTAGACTCCCACACAATAATAGTGGGAGACTTTAACATTACACTGTCAATATTACACAGAAAATTAATAAGGATATCCAGGAGTTGAACTCAGACCTGGAACAAGTAAACTTAACAAATATTTACAGAACTCTCCTCCCCAAATCCACAAAGCATGCGTTTTTCTCAGTATCACATTACACCCATTTTAAAAGTGACCACATAATTGGAAGTAAATCACTCCTCAGCAATTGCATAGCATTTCACAGGTTTAAATAAAATATTGGTTGTCTGCTTATTTGTTATTTTCATCCCCTATTCCTTCCTGTCTCCACTGTTAAGCACAATTATTGGCATAAAAGAGGTTTTTAATACCCATTTTTAGACTGCATTCTAGCCTGGGCAATAAAACAAGAATCTCGTTCTCTCTCCCTCTTTCTCTTCCTCTTTCTTTCTCTCTTTCATTCTTTTTTTTTTCCTTTCTTTTGCTCTTTCTTTTCTCCTTTTCTCTCTTTTTCTTTCTTAAAAAAAAAAAACTCAACCTCTTTTACAAGAGCTGCAAATAAAATAAAATACTTAGGAATATATCTAACCAAGGAGGTGAAAGACCTCTACAAGAAAAACTACAAAATGCTGCTGAAAGAAATTATGAGAGGACACAAACAAATGGAAACACATCTCCCACTCATGGAAGGGTAGAATCAATATTGTGAAAATGACCATACTGCCAAAAGCAATCTACAAATTCAATGCAATTTGCATCAAAATACCACCATCATTCTTCGCAGAACTGGAAAAAACAATCCTAAAATTCATATGAAAACAAAAAAATAGCCCTCATACCCAAAGCATAACAAAGCAAAGAGAACAAATCTGGAGGCATCACATTACCTGACTTCAAACTATACTATAAAGCTATAGTCAGCAAAACTGCAGGGTACTGGTACAAAACCAGACATGTAGACCAATGGAACAGAATAGAGAACTGAGAGATAAGACCACACACACACACACACACACACACACACATCTGATCTTTGAGAAACCTGACAAAAACAAGCAATGGGAAAAGATTCACTATTTAATAAATGGTGCTGGAAGAGCTGGCTAGCCTTATGCAGAAACTGGACTCCTTACATCATATACAAATACTAACTGAAGATGGATTAAAGACTTAAATATAAAACCCAAGACTATAAAAACCCTAGAAGAAAATCTAGGCAATACCATTCAAGGCACAGACACAGGGAAAGATTTCATGCCAAAAATGCCAAAAAACAATTGCAACTAAAGCAAAACGTTACAAATGGGATGTAACTAAAATAAAGAGCTCTGCACAGCAAAAGAAATTATCATCAGAGTGAACAGACAACCTACAGAATGGGAGAAAAATTTTGTCATCTATCCATCTGACAAAGGTCTAACCCCATTAAAAAGTGGGCAGAGAACATGAACAGACACTTCTAAAAAGAAGACATTCATGTAGCCAACAAACATATAAAAAAAGCTCAACATTACCAATTGTTAGAGAAATGCAAGTCAAAACCACAATGAGATATCATCTCTTGCCAGTGAGAGGTGATTTTTTAAAGAGAGAAATACAATTTGTTTATGATACTTTTTTTAAAAAATTATACTTTAAGTTCTGGGATACATGTGCAGAACGTGCAGATTTGTTACATAGATACACATGTGCCATGGTGGTTTGCTGCACCCATCAAACTGTCATCTACATTAGTTATTTCTCCTCATGCTATACCTCCTGTAGCCCTCACTCCCCAACAAGCCCTGGTGTATGATATTCCCCTCCCTGTGTCCATGTGTTCTCATTGTTCAACTCCCACTTATGAGTGAGAACACGCAGTGTTTGCTTTTCTGTTCCTGTATTAGTTTGCTGAGGATGATAGTTTCCAGCTTAATCCATGTTCCTACAAAGAACATGAACTCATCCTTTTTTATGGCTGCATAGTATTCCATAGTGTATATGTGCCACATTTTCTTTATCCAGTCTATCATTGATGGGCATTTGAGTTGATTCCAAGTCTTTGCTATTGTGAATAGTGATGCAATAAACATATGTGTGCATGTGTTATTCTTTGAGTATATACCCAGTAATGAGATTGCTGGATTAAATGGTATTTCTGGTTCTAGATCCTCGACAAATCACCACATTGTCTTCCATGATGGTTGAACTAATTTACACTCCCACTAACAATGTAAAAGCATTCCTATTTTCCATATCCTCTCCAGCATCTGTTGTTTCCTGGCTTTAAATGATCACCATTCTTTTTTTTTTTTTTTAAGTCAAGAGGTTTTTAATTTTTTTAACACCTATTATGCCATGAATTCATAGGGAATAGGTTCCAGCAACTTAGGCTCCTTCCCATTGGTTCTTGCAAAGTGTGTTTCTCTGGGTGGAGCAGGCTGGTGCTTCAGTTGAACCCAGGTACCTTTCTCTTTGGCATCTTATTTCTGATCATTTTCCTTCACATGTTTCAGGAAGCTATCTTGGCTCTTAGAGTGCTTAACGTGCTCAATATACACATTAATTCTCTTGGCAAGAATCTTGCCCTTAACTTGTTTGTTTACAACAATGCCAACCGCATACTGGGTAACATTGTAGACATTTCCAGTTTTGCCATGATAACATTTGTGGGACATTCCTTTTTGAACAGTACCCATTCCCTAGATGTCTACAACATCACCTTTCTTATAGATTCTCATATACATGGCCAAAGGAACAACTCCATGTTTTCTAAAAGGCCTAGAACATATATCGAGTGCCTCTCCTCTTTCCCTTTGTGTTCATCATTTTGGCGAATTACTGGAAGATGGCGGTTCTGGCTGAAAGGAATGATCATCATTTTGACTAATGTGAGATGGTATCTCATTGTGGTTTTGATTTGCATTTTTTTAATGATCAGTGATGATGAGCTTTTTTTCATATATTTATAGGCTGCAAACATGTCTTCTTTTGAGAAGTGTCTGTTCATATCCTTTGTCCACTTTTTGATGGGGTCATTTGATTGTTCTTGTAAATTTGTTTATGTTTAAGTTCTTTGTAAATTCTGGATATTAGTCCTTTGTCAGATGGGTAGATTGCAAAAATTTTCTCCCATTCTGTAGGTTGCCTATTCACTCTGATGATAGTTTCTTTTGCCGTGCAGACGTGTTTTAGTTTAATTAGATCCCATTTGTCTATTTTGGCTTTTGTTGCCGTTGCTTTTGGTATTTTAGTCATGAAGTCTTTGCCCATGCCTATGTCCTGAATGGTATTACCTAGGTTTTCTTCTAGGGTTTTTATGGTTTTAGGTTTTATGTTTAAGTATTTAATCCATCTTGAGTTAATTTTTGTATAATGTGTAAGGAAGGGATCCAGTTTCAGTTTTCTGCACATGGCTAGCCAGTTCTACCAACACCATTTATGAAATAGGGAACCCTTTCCCCATTGCTTGTTTTCATTAGGTTTGTCAAAGATCAGATGGTTGTAGATGTGTGGCATTATTTTTGAGACCTCTGTTCTTTTCCATTGGTCTATATCTCTGTTTTTGTACCAGTACCATGCTGTTTTGGTTAATGTAGACTTGTAGTATGGTTTGAAGTCAGGTAGTGTGATGCCTCTGGCTTTATTCTTTTTGCTTAGGATTGTCTTGGCTATATGGACTCTTTTTTGTTTCATATGAAATTTAACATAGTTTTTTCTAATTTTGTGAAGAAACACAATTGTAGCTTGATGGAGATAAGATAGAACCTATAAATTACTTTGGGCAGTATGGCCATTTTCACAATATTGATTCTTCCTATTCATGAGCATGGAATGTTTTTCCATTTGTTTGTGTCCTCTCTTATTTCTTTGAGTAGTGGTTTGCCGTTCTCCTTGAAGAGGTTCTTCACATCCCTTGTAAGTTTTATTCTTAGGTGATTTATTCTCTTTGTAGTCATTGTGAATGGGAGTTTGCTCATGATTTGGCTCTCTGTCTGTTATTGGTGTATAGGAATGCTTGTGATTTTTGCACATTGATTTTGTATCCTGAGACTTTGCTGAAGTTGCTTATCATCTTAAGGAGATTTTGGGCTGAGATGATGAGGTTTTCTAAATATACAATCATCTGCAAACAGAAACAATTTAACTTCTTCTCTTCCTATTTGAATACTCTTTATTTCTTTCTCTTGCCTGATTGCCCTGGCCAGAACTTCCAATACTATGTTGAATAGGAGTGATGAGAGAGAGCATCCTTGTCTTGTGCCAGTTTTCAAAGGGAATGCTTCCAGCTTTTGCCCATTCAGTATGATATTAGCTGGGGGTTTGCCATAAATAGGTTTTATTATTTTGAGATACATTCCATCAATACCTAGTTTATTGAGAGTTTTTAGCATAAAGGGGTGTTGAGTTAAATCAAAGATCTTTTCTGCATCTATTGAGATAACCATGTGGTTTTTGTCATTGGCTCTATTTATGTGATGGATTATGTTTATTGATTTGCCTATGTTGAACCAGCCTTGCATCCCAAGGATGAAGTCGACTTGATTGTGCTTGATAAGCTTTTTGATGTGCTGCTCAATTCGGTTTGCCAGTATTTTATTGTGGATTTTTGCATCAATGTTCATCAAGGATATTGGCCTGAAGTTTTGTTTTTTCGTTGTGTCTCTGCCAGGTTTTGGTATCAGGATGATGTTGGCCTCACAAAATGAGTTAGGGAGGAGTCCCTCTTTTTCTATTGTTTGGAATAATTTCAGAAGAAATGGTACCGGCTCCTCTTTGTACCTCTAGTAGAATTTGGCTGTGAATCCATCTGGTCCTGGGCTTTTGTTGGTTGGTAGGCTATTAATTACTGCCTCAATTTCAGAACTTGTTATTGGTCTATTCGGGGATTCATCTTTTTCCTGGTTTAGTCTTGGGAGGGTGTATGTATCCAGGAATTTCTCCATTTCTTCTAGATTTTCTAGTTTCATTACATAGAGGTGTTTATAGTATTCTCTGATGGTAGTTTGATTTCTATGGGATCAGTAGTGATCTCCCCTTTTTCTTTCTTTTTATCTCCCCTTTTTCATTTTTGTATTGTGTCTGTTTGATTCTTCTCTCTTTTATTCTTTATTAGTCTGGCTAGTGGTCTATCTATTTTGTTAATCTTTTCAAAAAACCAGCTCCTGGATTCACTGATTTTTTGAAGGGTTTTTGTGTCTCTATCTCTTTCAGTTCTGCTCTGATCTTAGTTATTTCTTATCTTCTGCTAGTTTTTGAATTTGTTTGCTCTTGCTTCTCTAGTTCTTTTAATTGGTGATATTAGGGTGTCGGTTTTATATCTTTCCTGCATTCTCCTGTGTGCATTTAGTCCTATATATTTCCCTGTAAACACTGTTTTAGCTGTGTCCCAGAGATTCTAGTACTTTGTGTCTTTCATCTCATTAGTTTCAAAGAACTTATTTATTTCTTCCTTAATTTTGTTATTTACCCAGTTCATTCAGGAGCACTGTTTGGTTTCCATGTAGGTGTGCAGTTTTGAGTGAGTTTCTTAATTCTAAGTTCTAATGTGATTGCACTGTGTTCTGAGACTGTTTGTTATGATTTCCATTATTTTGCATTTGCTGAGGAGTGTTTTACTTCCAATTATGTGGTCAGTTTTAGAATAAGTATGATGTGGTGCTGAGAAGAATGTATATTCTGTTAATTTGGGGTGGGCAGTTCTGTAGATGTCTATTAGGTCTGCTTGGTCCAAAGCTGAGTTCCAGTCCTGAATATCCTTGTTAATTTTAATTTTTCTGTCTTGTTGATCTGTCTAATATTGAGAGTGGGGTGTTAAAGTCTCCCACCAATATTGTGCAGGAGTCTAAGACTCTTTGTAGATCTCTAAGAACCTGCTTTATGAATCTGAGTGCTTCTGTATTGAGTGCATATATATTTAGGATAGTTAGCTCTTCTTGTTGCATTGATCCCTTTACCATTATGAAATGCCCTCTTTTGTCTTTTTGGATCTTCGTTGATTTAAAGTCTGAAGTGAGTTCAAGTTCTGAATATCCTTGCTAATTTTCTGTCTTGTTGATCTGCCTAATATTGACAATGGGGTGTAAAATCTACCACTACTATTGTGCAAGAGTCTAAGTTTCTTTGTAGGTCTCTAGGAATTTCTTTTATGAATCTGGGTGCTCCTCCATTGAGTGCATATATATTTAGGATAGTTAGCTCTTCTTGTTGCATCAATTCCTTTACCATTATGTAATGCCCTTCTTTGTCTCTTTTGATCTTTGTTGGTTTAAAGTCTGTTTTTATCAGAGACTAGGTTGCAACCCTTGCTTTTCTTGCTTTCCATTTGCTTGGTAAATCTTCCTCCATCCCTTTATTTTGAGCCTATGTGTGTCTTTGCATGTGAGATGGGTCTATGTGTGTGTGTATAAAATATATGGCTGGGTGCGATGGCTCACGCCTGTAATCCCAGCACTTCGGGAGGCCAAGGTAGGCAGATCACAGATCACTTGAGGTCAGGTGTTCAAGACCAGCCTGGCCAACATGGCAAAACCCCATCTGTACCAAAATACAAAAATTAGCTGGATGTGGTGGTATGCTCCTGTAATCCTAGCTACTCAGGAGGCTGAGGCAGGAGAATTGCTTGAGCCCAAGAGGCAGAGGTTGCAGTGAGCTGAGATGGCCCCACTACACTCTAGCCTGGGCGACAAGTGAATCTCCATCTAAAAAAAAAAAAAAATATATATATATATATATATATATACTGTTTATATAATATATAATGGTCTTATGCATATATTTATGTACATAATTCCCACAGCCCTTGTTACTTCCTAAGTGACTAAAACAATCCCCATACCTTTTGTTAAGGTATTTGGCTTCTTGTCCTTGGTTCCTTAAGCAACTTTGAAGTGCCTCTGAGTAATAAAGGTTAAAGAGTCTTTTGTTATAATGTTAGGGTGCTTTACACCTCAGAGGAAGACCTCAGAAAGCAGAATCTCTCGATAACCTTCTCCTGCCTTCCTTTCATGTGTCCTTTATTTGCTTTACTTCAAGGGAGTAATCATTCCCCACCTTTCTGTCTTGTAGCTGACCATAAAGAGATTCACTGATCTACCTTGGCTGATTGTGGATCATAAGAGCCTTATTTCAGAAAGGGTCCTGCCCTATACCCTGGGGGAAGGAATGCTGCACAGACAGGCCAAGAAGAATCTGAACAGACAGACCTGGCTGGGTTTCCTCACTCAGTCTGTTAGTATTAGATCATACCTTTTTATTCAACCACATTTCTACCTGTTTGTCTGTGCTTCAATTATGCCTTTCTAATGAAGTCTCCATAAAAGGTCCAAGGGGACATAGTATGAAGAGCTTCCAGATAGCTGAACATATGGAGGTTCCTGGAGAGTGGCATGCCTGGGGAGGGCATGGAAACTCCACACCCGTTCCTGTATCTCACTCTATGCATCTCTTCATCTATATCCTTTATAATCAGTTGGTAAATGAAAATAAGTGTTACCCTGAGTTCTATGAACCACTTTAGCAAATTAATGAAACCCAAGGAGGGAATTATGATAACCCTGATTTATAGCTAGTTGGCCAGAAGCACAGGTCAAAAACAACCTGGGACTCGTGATTGGCATCAGAAGTGGAGGGGTGTCTTGTAAAACTGAGGCCTCAACCTGTGGGATCTGATGCTGTGTCCAGGCAGATAGTGTCAGAATTGAACTGAAGGACACCCAGCTGGTGTCTGTGGCAGAACTGATGCTTTCTTGGTGTGTGGGGGGAAAACACTTCACACGTTGTTTAATGAGAACAGAGAAAATGCAGTTTGCCTTTTTACCTCACATTAATATTGTTCAAGTCTTCCGTTTTCTTGTTGATCTTCGGCCTAGTTGCTTTATCTATTATTGAAAAGCGGATTATTCTAATCTCCAACTGTGATTGTTGAATTGTCTGTTTCTCTTTTCAATTCTATCAATCAGTTTTCACTTCATGCATTGTCAGGCTTTGTTGTTAGGTTTTATCTTTGTTTGGGCTGCTGTAACAAAGTTCCACATATTGGATAATTATAAACAATAGAAATCGATTTCTTACAGTCCCAGAAGCTGGAAAAATCTAAGATAAAGGTGCTGAAAGGCTGCATGTCTGGTGAGAGCTGCTTTCTGCTTCCATGATAGCGCCTTATTGCTGCGTCCTCTGGAGGGAATGAATGCTGTGTCCTCACATTACTCTCTTTATCTTGGATCCTGTTTATAGTGGTGCTAATCCCACTTGTAAGGGTGGAGGTGACTTAATCGCCTCCCAAAGGTCACAGTTGTTAATACTGTTGCATTGGAGATTAAGTTTCAACATGAATTTTGAAGAGGACACTACCATTCAAACCGTAGCAGGTGCACATATGTTTCAATTGGTGTATCTTCTTGATGGATTGATCTCTCCTTTTTTTGAGGGACAGAGTCTTGAGTCTTGCTCTGTTGTCCAGGATTGGCTTCAGTGGCACAATCAGGGCTCACTGCAGCCTTGACTTCCTGGGTTTAAGTGATCCTTCCACCTCATTCTCCTGAGTAGCTAGGACCACACCAGTAGCTAGGACTACAGGCAAACACCACCATGCCCACCACCATTTTAAAATTTGTTTTGTAGGGTTGGGGTCTTGCTGTGTTGCCTAGGCTGACCTCAAACTCCTGGGCTCAAGCAGTCCTCCTGCCTTGGCTTCCCAAAATGCTGATGTTGGGATTACAGACATGAACCACCACATCCAGTTGGATTGATCCTTTTAACATTATAAAATGTCTTTTGTTATCTCTAGTGCTAAATTTTGTTTTACAGGTCTGTTTTGTCTCATATTGACACAGCCACTCCAACTCTCTTTTGGTTATCATTAACTCAGCATATTTTCTTCCATCCTTTTTCTTTCATCCTGCTGTGTCTTCAAATCTGAAGTTTGTTTCTTGTCAACAGCATATACTTGTATCATATTTGTGCTTTTTAAAATATATACTTTAAGTTCTGGGATAAATGTGCAGATCTTGCAGAATTGTTACATAAGTATAACACATGCCATGGTGGTTTGCTGCTTCCACCCCTCCGTCACCTACATTAGGTATTTCTCCTAATGTTATCCCTCCCCAACCTCCCCACCCCATGCTATTGCTCCCCTAGCCTCCCACCCCCCAGCAGACCCCAGTGTGTGATGCACCCCCACCCTGTGTCCATGTGTTTTCATTGTTTAACATCCACTTATGAGTGAGAACATACAGTGTTTGATTTTCTGTTTTTATGTCAGTTTGCTGAGAATGATGGTTTCTGGATTCATCCATGTCCCAGCAAAGGACATTAATCCTTTTTTATGGCTGCATAGTATTCCATGGTGTATATGTGTCACATTTTCCTTGTCCAGTCTATCATCGATGGGCATTTGAGTTGGTTCCAAGTTTTTGTTATTGTAAACAGTGTTGTAATGAACATACATGTGCATATGTCTTTATAATACAACGATTTATAATCCTTTGGGTATATATCCAGTAATGGGATTGCTGGGTCAAATGATATTTCTATTTCTAGATCCTTGAGAATCACCAGACTGTCTTCCACAATGGTTGAACTAATTTACATTCTCACCAACAGTGTAAAAGTGTTCCTATTTCTCCACATCCTCTCCAGTATCTGTGGTCTCCAGATTTTTTAATGATTGCCATTCTAACTGGCGTGAGATGGTATCTCAATGTGGTTTTGATTTGCATTTCTCTAATGACCAGTGATGATGAGCATTTTTTCATGTTTGTTGGCTGCATAAATGTCTTCTTTTGAAAAGTGCCTGTTCATATCCTTCACCCACTTTTTGATGGGGTTGTTTTTCTTGTAAATTTGTTTTAGTTCTTTGTAGATTCTGGATACTAGCCCTTTTTCAGATGGGTAGCTTCAAAAATTTTTTCCCATTCTGTTGGTTGTGGCAATACCATTTAGAACATAGGCATAGGCAAGGACTTCATGACTAAAACAGCAAAAGCAATGGCAACAAAAGCCAAAATAGACAAATGGAATCTAATTAAACTTAAGAGCTTCTGCACAGCAAAAGAAACAATCATATTTGGGTTTTTAAAAAATTCTATTCTTCTAATTTTTACTTTTCGATTGGACTGTTTGGTTCATTCATGTTTAATGTAATTACTAGTAACACAGATTTTTTGACTGCCATTTTAAAATTTATTTTCTTTGTGTTTTGCATCTTTTTAATTTTCCTATTTCTCTATCACTAACTTCTTTTGTGTTAAATGCATATTTTCTAGTGTGCCATTTTAATTATTTTTCCCCTGTGTTTTTGAGTTATTTTGTTAGTGGTTGCCCTGAAGATTATTATAAAAATCTTAATTTAGAAGAATCTAATTTGGATTAATATCAACCTAATTTCAGTAATTTATAAAGCTATTGCTCCATTATACTACATTTCCTCCTTCCTTTTGTACTTTTGTTGTCATACAAATTACATCTTTGTGAATCATAAGCCTAACAAGATAGCTTTATAATTATTGCTTTGCGCATTTATCTTTAAATCAGATAGGAGGTAAAACCTCAGACCAAAAGATGTTTATACTGTCTTTGCATTATCCATGTAGTGACCTTCTCTGGTGTTCTTCATTTGTTCATTTGGATATTAGTTACTGTCCCATCATTTCATCCTGGGAAACTCCCTCTCATATTTCTTGTAGGTCAGATTTGCAAATGATGAATTTTCTCAATTTTTATCTCCTTCATTTCTGAAGGACAGATTTTCTGGATATAAAATTCTTAGTTAACAGTGTTTTTCTTTCAGCAATTTAAATATGTCATCCCACTGCCTGCTGGCTTCCACAGTTTCTGCTGAGAAGTTAGTCAAATTATTGAGATCCTTTATACATGAGGATTGCTTTTCTTTTGCTGCTTTTATGAGTCTCTCATTTTCTTTGACTTTCAACAGTTCAATAGTGATGTGTTTAAGTATGAATCTTTTTGAATTTATCCTAATTGATATTCATGGCACTTCCTGGATGTGTAAATGAATATTTTTAAATCAAACTTGAAAAGTTTTGTCCATTATTTCTCCAATTATTGTTTATTCCCCTTCCTTTCTTTTCTTTTTTTTTTCTGGAACTTCCCTTCTGTGGATGTTGGTATGCTGGTTGATGTCCCACAGTTTTAAGGCTCTGTTCCTTTTTCTTAACATTTTATTTGATTTGTCAGACTGCATAATCTCAATTAATCTATCTTCAAGTCTTCTGAATCTTTCTTCTGTCTGTTGAAATTCTCTTTTGAGCTCCTTTGGTGTATCTTTCATTATAGGAATTGTACTTTCTGACTTCAGAATTTTCATTTTCAAAACTAATTTCTGTCTTTTTATTAATATCTTTTATTTTATTTTTCTTATTTATTTTATTTTATTTTTTAATCAGCCCCACAGAAACAGGAACTCAAAAAATTGGACTAAGACTCAGAATTTTTCCTCTCCACGGAAATCTTTAGTAAAAAGCAAAAGGTTTATACAATTTGAAGAGAAACCGGAGTATATATCTTATATTTTATAAGACATTATTTTCATACTTTCCTTTAATTTTTTTCACATAATTTTATCTATAATTGTTGACTTGAAGTCTTTGTTTAAGAAGTCCAACAGTGGCTTTCATTAAGGACAGTTTCTTTTGAGTGCTCTTTTTCCTGTACATAAGACTTTTTCCTGCTTTTTAATGTCTTATAATTTTTTGTTAAAAACTGGACATTTTACATAATACAATGTGACTATTCTGGAAGTAAGATTCTCTTTGCAGAGTGTTTTTGTTGTTGCTGTTTGCTTATGTATTTAATGGCTTTCCTGGACTACTTCTGTAATGACTGTATTCTTTGTCATGTGTGTCCACTGAAGTCTCTTTTAGTTAGCTTAGTGGTCAGCTAATGCCCACTAGACAAAGTTTTCTTTATGTTTTGGACCAATAATTCTTCTATCCTTATATGAGGCTCTGTGTGTGTGTGTGTGTGTGTGTGTGTGTGTGTGTGTGTGTGTGATTGTATGTGAGGGGCATGCCTTCAAAACTCCTGCAGTCAGCTTTCAATACTGTCTTACCCTTCACTTCCTTCATGAGCAGATCCTCAAGGTCAGCTAGAGTTGAAAGTTTCGGGCATTCTCAGTTCTTTTGTGGGCACACATGTAGTACCAGGTATGCAAACAACCCTACACATACTTTTAGTCTTCTGGATTCCAAGGCATATCTAAGAACATTTGAAAGTCCCTGATGTATTTAATATTTCCAGATTTAACTTTTAAGTTTTTGGACAGCCTTTTCTTAGTCCCAACCAGTAATGCTTCCTCTAGCAACTGTAATGTTAAACAATTGCTGTGGATTGTTTTGACAAATTCCATGTGGGTCATGCTATTTGCATAGAGGGTGCCCTGAGTGTGGTCAATTAAGAAAAGCCTTAAGGATGGAACTTTTCAGCAAGTTGTGAGCCAGATCAAATAGTGTCAATTCTTTGGGGCTGGCCCTTTTCTGAGCTCTGCATACATTTTGCCTCCTCTAGTGGCTGGTAGGCCAGTGGTTTTCAGAGCTACTCTATTGGGGTTTTAAGAGCTAGGGAGTGGTGTATGTCATTAGAACAACTTGAAATGCACAAAGCTCACTCCTCTTACTTAGGTTCAGCTGTTTTTCTTGAGTTTGCACATATAAAATTTTTGAAGAGTTTAATTTTTATAGTTCTGAAGAAGTTGATTTTGACATTTTTTAAGAGCGTTGTCATTGTTTTTCTGGAGTAGATTTTTAGAGGTCTTTATTCCACCATTCTGGAAGCTGTATTCATGGTAAGGGAGAGCATCATCTCTGCCAAGCTTTGGCAGTGTCTTTTGATTGATGACTATTACTAGACTAAAATAAGGACTACTATCTATCAAAGACACCATAAAAAGAATAAAAATGGAAGCCAAAGAGTGGAAAAATATTTGCAGTACATATGACTGACAAAAATTGTTACAAATCAGTAAGATTAAAGAGCAAGTCAGACACAGTTGAATAAAAAATTAATAAACTGAAGGAATTATTTGCAATTCCACCCAAAAGACAGAGATGCAAAATATAAAAGATGCTGAGTAACAAGGAAGTGAGAGTAAGAAGGTCTAGCATATATCTAATTGGATATACAAAAAGGAATAATAGAGAAAATAGAGAAGAAACTGTTTTCAAAGACAGTTTCCAGAAGAGTTTCCAGAAGGCTAAGAGTTTTCCAGAAATGTTTCTAAATATCAATTCTCAATCACAGGGAGCCAAATGAACCTCAAATAGGAAAAAAATCTACAACTAGATGTAACATAGAAAACTATAGGACATGAAAGACAAAAAGAAGATCTTAAAAGATCTTTATCCGCAAAGAAATGGTAATGAGGGTTAAATCTCATTTTTCAGCAAACATGATAATCGGCGTTAGCGAATTATTTTCAGTGGGCTAAGAAATCATAAAGAAGTAGCCACAATTCTCTATCCAGTGAGATCATCTTTCAAAGTAAGGATGAAGTAAAAACGTTTTACTTAAACACGGAAGTGTTTTTCTTCAAAAGACACTCACTAAGGAAGTTTAAAAAAAAAAAAAGGCCTGGCATGGTGGCTCACGCCTGTAATCCTAGCACTTTGGGAGGCTGAGGCGGGCAGATCACTTGAGGTCGGGAGTTTGAGACCAGCCTGGTCAATATGATGAAACCTTGTCTTTATTAAAAATACGAAAATTAGCCAGGCATAGGGGTGCATGTCTATAATTCCAGCTACTTAGGAGGCTATGGCAGGAGAATTGCTTGAACCTGGGAAATGGAAGTTGCAGTGAGCTGAGATTGCACTACTACACTCCAGCCTGGGTGACAGAGCAACACTCTCCATCTCAAAAAAAATTATATATATATATATATATATACACTTCAGATATAATGTCTGAGAGACAAGAGGAAATTGTGAACAAATATATTGGTAAATATAAATAAATGTACGTGGTATAAAATAATGACAGTAATGTCTAATTTAGGGGTGGAGGTAATAGACTAGAATCAATTTCCCAAACAAAAACTGGTCAGGTGATCAGAGTTGAAGTGTTCAGTGGTTAAGAGAATGAATGCTAGAACCAGATTGCCTTGATCTTGACTCTGGTCCTTATTATCTGTGTGATATTGGGCAAGATGTTAATTACCATCTCTCTATGTCTTTACTTCTCTTGATATGGGAACAGTTATAACATTTACCTCATAAGTTATTGTGATGGTTAAATTGGCTTATATGTGTCAGGGCTTAGATCAGTGCTTGAACATAAAAATTGCTTTAAAATACTAGCTATGATTCTTATAAAAGCACTCTAAAGTCCTTATATTGCAAGATAAAATACACAAACACATAATTATGTTAAGAGACTTTAACAAAGCTCTTTTGACAGTGATGACTGGCAAAATGAAAATATTATTAACAAGCTTGTTTTAAGTGACTCATAAATCTTTGTGTCAAATTAACTCAAACTATATAGCCTTTTCAAAAATCTGTTTATTAGTCCACAAGATAATTCCAAGATATCAAAATCAAACACTGCTGTTGTCTTCCCAATGTCTAAACCACCTTTCTTTTTTCTTTCTTTCTTTCTTTTTTTTTTTTTTTTTTTTGAGACAGAGTCTTGCTCTGTTGCCCAGGCTGGAGTGCAGTGGTGCAGTCTCAGCTCACTGCAACTTTCACCTCCCAGGTTCAGGTGATTCTCCTGCCTCAGTCTCCCTAGTAGCTGGGATTACATGTGCACATGACCACGCCTGGCTAATTTTTTTGTATTTTTAGTAGACAGGGTTTCACCATGTTGTCCAGGTTGGTCTCAAAACTCCCGACCTCAGATGACCCACCTGCCTCAGCCTCACCAAGTGCTGGGATTACAGAATGAGCCACTGCGCTCAGCCTATGCCACCTTTCTTATGCACAGAACACTGGTTTCCTATAGAGTAGGAATGTGTCCAGCTAAAACACATTTTCCCAGATGTCCTTACACTTGTGGCCATATGACTAGTTTTGGTCCCAGAGATGAAAGTGGAAGTAATTGGGTTAGATTTCTGGGAAAGCTTAAAACTTGATGACTTAAAAGCGAATGTGCCTTGAACTGGTAAGTTTCTCATCCTCTGGCTCTGCGTGTGTGTTGACACAAGACTTCAAAGCTCCGGAAGCAGTCCACAACTCTGCTTTACCTTTCATTTCTTGATGGCACAGAAGCTCAAGGTCAGCTGGGGGTGAAAGCTAATGGTCCCCTCAGGTCTTTCCTGGGCATGTGAACAGCCCTGGGTGTGCATATGGCCTTCCAAAGTCTCCGTAATATGTAGGAGCTTTTCAATGCCCCCTGTGGACTTCCTTCTAAACAATCTACTTATTGGGTGAGACTTCCTTAAAAATCTCTAAGACTTTAAAACTGGACTTTGACAAGCTGAAATTGGCCAAGTAGAACAATAGAGCAGAATTTTCTATGACAGATATCAAAATACACTGTAAAACTACAGTAATTATAACAGGGTGGCGTGATTGCAGAAATATATAGCATGATAAAAAAAGTTCAGAATTAGTTACAAACATACATTTTCTACACGATATAGGTGACATTTTAAATTAGTTTGGAAAGGATGAATTATTCCAAAAAGAGATTGGAATGACTGGCACTCCATTTAGGAGAAAAATAGATCCTTACCTCATTACTTACACAAGAATAAATTTCAAATGAATTAAAACCTATACATAAAAAACAAAATTATAAATATATTTAAAAGCTTAGGATGGAGAGGAATTTTTTTCAAGATGAAAGGAAATCCAGAAAACATCAAAGCAAATGTTTAAACTTAAAAACTTTCTCCTGGGCCGGGCGTGGTGGCTCATGCCTGTAATCCAAGCATTTTGGAGTCCAATGCGGGCGGATCACCTGAGGTCAGGAGTTCAAGACCAGCCTGACCAACATAGTGAAACCCTGTCTTAAAACAAAACAAAACAAAACAAAACAAACAAACAAAAAAACTTCCTCCTAGTGAAGATGACGACAAATGAAATTGCAGGCAAACAATAGGCTGAGAGACAATTCTTATAAAATATGCGGCAGAATAAGAAAATTCCAATTAAATAATGTTATTCTATTTTTAACTGATTAGATTGGCAAATAAAAACTTTTAAGAGGTTGACACTACATACTTTTTTTTTTTGAGACAGAATCTCACTTTGTTGTCCAGACTAGGGTGCAGCTGCATGATCTCAGCTCACTGCAACCTCTGCCTCCTGGGTTCAAGCGATTCTCCTGCCCAGCCTTCCAAGTAGCTGAGGTCACAGATGTGCACCACCACGCCAGGCTAATTTTTGTATTTTTAGTAGAAACAGGGTTCATCATGTTCGGCAGGCTGGTCTAGAATTCCTGACCTCCAGCGATCCATCTGCCTTGGCTTCCCAAAGTGCTTGGATTACAGGCATGAGCCACCACGCCTGGCCTGATACTATACAATATTAATGTAGCTGTGAAGACATAGTCACTCTCATTCACTGCTAATGAGAGTGCAAATTGGTAAAGCTGTTTGGAAGGCAATCTGTCAGGATCTAACACAATTTCAAATGCACACCATTCTAATGCAGCATTTTCACTTCTAGAAATGTATGCTGCAGAATATTTTCACAAACACAAAAGTACATGCACAAAAGTGTATATGCTGCTTATTGCAGTACTGCTTGTGAGAATGAAAATCTAGGGACCTGAATGTCCATCAGTGCATAGAGAGGGTGGGGCGGGGGCAGAGAGAGACAGAGAGACAGAGAGAGAAAGACAGAGCGAGACAGAGAGAGAGATTGTATGTGTAAAGAGTGATGGAGAGAAAAAGAGAAGACTGTAATAATTTGATTCAAATTGCTTTGCAATTATTTGGCCAATGACCTTTTTTTTCTTTTTCTTTCTCTTTCTCTTTCTTTCTTTCTTTCCTGGTGACTGGACACCAGCACAACGGCAGAACAGCTTGGTTTTGTGGGTAAATATACCACAAGAGGACTTTTGTAACATATACTTCATACTGTGTCACTTTTCAAGTCATTTAAAACAACAATAAAAAACAGGCTGCAGAATTGTGTAACATGGTCTCATTTGTGTAAAAAAGTCTACGACACAGTTTCATATTTGTTATATATTATAAACGCCTAATCAAAATACACACTGAACTGTGAACAGTGGCTGCCATCTGGAAGTGGTGGGAGAGGAGATGGAGGGATTTCAACTTATTGATAAAGCTCTGTTTCATGTTGTTACAAGCTTGGAGTACATTTTGCAGTTTATAAAATGAACAAATGAATAGACATTTGCCAATAAAGGGAACGAGAGAAAAAGGCAGTAGCTTTCAAACTCAGGAGGGAGAAAAGGAGGTGTTTTCAAGGCTGGCTGGGGTGGTGTGAGCAGACGGAAAAGGAGTGGCTTCGTGTGTTAGAGAATGCAGGGAATCGATGCTGCCAACTCTTTCAAGGGGGTGCGGGAGAATGGACTCAAATGCACAGTGCAGAGATGTAGGCACTGAGAGTGAGAAGAAATAATGATTTTGAGAAATGCTATCTGTGAGAAAGAAGACAAGACTTGGTTACCAACTAGTAAGAGCAGAAGATATTGATTAAATACCGTAAGAAATTAAAGACATTCTCATTTTTAGATGTGTACTCCCAATCTCTATTGGTGATGGTATTTCTATGAAAACCAAAAATATTTTTTCAGTGAGCAATATGTTCTTTAAATCAGGGGTCCGCAGCCACCAGTATGTGTCCCTGGCCTGTTAGAACCAGGCCATACAGCAGGAGGTGAGGGGTGGGTGAGTGAGTAAAGCTTCATCTGTATTTATAGCCACTCCCCATTGCTCACATTAGCGCTTGAGCTCCCCTTCTTGTCACAGCAGCAGCAGCATTAGATTCTCATAGGAGTGTGAACCTTATTGTGAACTATGCATGCAAGGGATCTAGGTTGCCTGCTCTTTATGAGAATCTGATGCCTGATGATCTGTCACTGTCTCCTGTCACCCCCAGATGAGACCTCCTAGTTGTAGGAAAACCAGTTCAGGGCTCCCACTGATTCTACATTATGGTGAATTGTATAATTATTTCATTTTATATTACAATGTAATAATAATAGAAATAAAGAGCATAATAAATGTAATGCACTTGAATCATCCTGAAACCATCCTCCCTACCCTGTCCATGGAAAAATTGTCTTCCAATTTTTCCAGGTGCCAAAAAGGTCTGGGACCACTGCTTTAAATTGTGGACACAGGTCACCTGTACCTCAGCTACTGTGTTTCATAATGAATAACCCTTCAAAGCAATTTAATCTCTTTATCATTTTATCTTTCTGCAGTAGGGCTTGGGATTAGCCCTTGCCATAGAATGGAGTGCCTAACAAAGAAGAGAAACTTAAGAGTGACAATGTAAGAGTGATAATCATACAATTTCAATTTGGAGAAGATTGACCTGAGAGAACCGCAGAGGGAGCATGCTATTCATGTAAGAAATCCTTAAATTCCACACAAAATCTATATAGTCTTCTTGGACATGATGCATAAGGAAATCCTAAGACTGCATGCCGAGTTTAACCAATTAAACCAGAATAAACTGGAATGAATTTGCATTTGAGAAGTAAAACACTATCCAAGGGATGTAAGAACAGCTGGGCTCCTGCAGAAGGAGACACATATGGTGTTCATCGTGGAGTTTTGCTTCTTATTCTCTTTGAGTAAGAACAAAATGATTACATTTTTCATCTTCAAAAATCTTCTTTCATTATTTTTCTAGCGTCATTGGCTGGCACATTCTGATCCATAGAAAGAAGAAGGAAGCAGAGATGAAGCCTTCCTCTCCTACTGCCTCTGGGCAGAGGTGAAGGGCTTTTGAAGGAATGCACCATGGGGTTATGAGACCCATTCAGCTAGATATATTTTTTGGAAGATATGTGTGTGGCAGCAGCTTCTTATGTAACTAACTTGTATCTAAAGCCTTGCACCTTGGAGACTATTTTGTTCTTATGCTTATCTGTTCAACCACAAATAGGCCTAACTTGATTCTCAAAAAAGTGGATATTTGAGGTTCTAAAATAAGAAGAGACAGGCGAAGTGGCATGCACCTGTTGTCCTAGCTACTTGGGAGACCAAGACGGGAGGATCACTTGAGTCTAGGAGTTTAAGACCACTCTAGACAACAAAATGAGACCTCTGTCTCAAAAATAAACAGAGAAAGTTCAGTAAATTTCAATGAGAAGAAATCTGAGTCTCCATTAAGTAAATCTGGATGTCAGTGCATATGAAAGCACTAAATATTTGAAGTGTATCCTGTAGAAACCTGACACATAAGATTAATAATCTTGTGTATTATCTGTTTTCACACGGCTATACAGAACTACCTGAGACTGGGTAATTTATGAAGAAAAGAGGTTTAATTGACTCACAGTTCTGTAGGCTTAATAGGAAGCATGACCGGGAGGCCTCAGGAAATTTACAATCATGGCAAAAGGTGAAAGAGGAAGCAAAGACCTTCTTCACATGGCGGCAGAAGACAGAGAATAAAGCAAGAAAGTACCACACACTTTTAAACCACAAGACCTCATGAGAACTCAATCACTTTCACAAAAGCAGCTAGGAGGAAATCCACTTCCATGATCCAATCACCTCCCACCGGGCCCCTCCTCCAATGCGACATGAGATTTGGTCAGTGACATAAATCCATATCATATCACCTTGATATTGAAGACATTATATTGGTCAAAATTTTAGAGTCATACGGGATTATCCTTCCTTTTTTTCCCACATTTTTTGTGGAGACAGGATCTCACTCTAACCCAGTGCAGTGGCACAATCTTGGCTCACTGCAACCTCCATCTCCCAGGCTCAAGCTGGGACTTGAGCCCACCTCATCCTCCCAAGTAGCTGGGGCTACAGGTGCAGGCAGCCACATGGGGATAAGTTTTTGTAATTTTTAGTAAAGATGAAGTTTTATCATGTTGCTCAGGCTGGTCTCAAATTCCTGGATTCAAGCGATCTGCACTCCTTGGCCTCCCAAAGTGCTGGGATTATAGGCATAAACCACCACACCTTGCCTATCTTTCCTTTTAAAAGGTAGATTTTCGGGTAGCACTTTGCTTCTATGAAAGGCTTGAAACTGAAAACTATTCTACCAGCAGATAATCACAGTTTCCTTTGAGACTTTGACATGTCCTCTGACTCTCTAAGCTTCAGTAGTTTCTAATGTCCATTCCAGCTTTAAAAAATTTTATTTCAATAGCTTTTGGGATACAAGTGGTTTTTGGTTACATGGATGAATTATATCGTAGTGAATTCTGAGATTTTACTGTCCTCCCTGGATGAACTTGATCTTGTTTGTGAGCTGAGCATAGCAAATTAACACAATTTTATTCAACAGAATTGTGACAATGAAAAGTAATACTAGCAAGGGTTCAGTTCTAGAAGCATTCTCATGTGTTGCTGGTAGATGTTTGAACAGTACAAGCGTTTTTGGAAAGCAGTCTGACAGTATTTATTACGTTGATTAACTCCCATGGGCACTTCAAAGCTCGTTTATAGTTTCCTTTTTTGTCTCTACCTAAAATCATAGGCAATGTATGTAACCTTTCCCGTCACTTTTAGGTTTTTAAAAATTATCACTTTTGTTCACAAAACAGTGTCATGTCGACACTTGCAAAGTCCAGTCCTGGTGTAAACGTCAAAGCTCTTGGTTCTACTTGCAGCCTCTCCCAGCCCAGGCTGGTGTTGCCGAGAGAGAGGGTGTGGGCTGGCTTCTCCACTCCTGCAGCCTGGCCCAGGTTTCTGATGCCACTATATTAGGAAGACAGGAAAGGATTTACTTGTCTGGGACAGTTATGAGCTGGGGGGCAGACACACTTTGGATTCTGCAGGTCTTCAGAGTCAGCTTCGCTCCACCCTCCAAAATGCATTTTCCTTGGGATTTTACCACTAGGAATCCCCAGTTGCTGTTTCTGGGACGTGCCAAGTGCTGCCTGCATGGTCACTTTTAATTTCTCCTGCAGAGGAGGTGTTTTCCAGAAACACTCCCTGTATTTGGATCCATCCCTCTCTAGGAACTTGTATTTTTTAAATTTCCAACTTTTAGTTTAAGTTCTAGGTACATGTGCAGGATGTGCAGGTTTGTTACACAGGTAAGTGTGTGCCATGGAGGTTTGCTGCGCAGGCCAACCCATCACCTAGGTAACAAGCCAAGCATCCATTAGCTATTCTTCCTGATGCTCTCTCCCATTTTTCCAACAGGCCCCAGTGTGTGCCATTCCCCTCACCGCCACGCCGTGTGTTCTTATCATTCAGCTCCCACGTATAAGTGAGAACATGCGGTATTTGGGTTTCTCTCCCTACGTTAGTTTGCTGAGGATAATGGCTTCCAGCTCCCACCATGTCCCTGCAAAGGAAGTGATATCGCTCCTTTTTATGGCTGCAGAGTATTCCACAGTATATATGTACCACATTGCCTTTGTCCAGTCTATCACTGATGGGCATTTGGGTTGATTTCATGTCTTTACTACTGTGAATAGTGCTGCAATGAACATACTCGTGCATGTATCTTTACAATAGAATTATTTCTATTCCTTTGAGTATACAACTAGTAATGGGATTGCTGTGTCTTATGGTATTTCTGCTTCTAGGTCTTTGAGGAATCATCACACTGTCTTCCACAATGGTGGAACTAATTCACACTCCCACCAACAGTATAAAAGCGAGGAACCTCTTGGGTAAGATTCATAATTGCTCCAGGCTACCTCTGTCCTGCGTAGACCACTTCTAGTCCACAGGAAGCACCATAGCTTCTTCCGTCCCCTACATCAGTGGAAGTATGGTGCCGGTCAATGCAATTTTTCCCTTTGCTGCCTTAGGGGACTGCAGTCAGCCCCTCATCTGGAGGATTATTTTGGGGGCAAGAGTTAGAAACCTGTTATTGTGACCTCCGAACTTCAGGGAACACAGCTGTGGTTCTCCCTGTGGTCTCCTGAAGCTCCTCTTACCAGTTTGAGATGAGGGGAAAGGGCCCTCCTCCCTGCCCTTTGGGGCCATGAGAAGGACAATGCCACAGCCCTCCAAGAACTCACTGGAAAAAAGCCTTCCTCAGCCCCAGCCCCTTCCACCCTTGGACTCTTAAATGGGAGTTGCCTGGCTTTGAAACCAGCCCTCGACCCCTCCTTTGCAAGCCTGTTCTGTTGTATATTCTGTTGCAGGACCCTGCAGAATAGTAAAAGAACCACCACTTCTTTACTCAGACTCCTGGAACCTCAGGCTAGAATTAAGCCTTGTTTTGCATCTTGTTAATTTACATTCTCCTTACTCAGCCAACCCAGAATTTATTTTATAGAAATTATTTCAGAATTTATTTTATAAATTTATTTTATAAATTTCAGAATTTATTTTATAGAAATAAAAGAACTGGTATACAAAGATATTTACAGAGACAATATTTGTAGTAACAACAACAACAAAAGGGCTGGGTGTGGTGGCTCATGCCTGTAATAGCATTTCGGGAGGCTGAGGCAGGCAAATCACCTGAGGTCAGGAGTTCGAGACCAGCCCAACCAATATGGTGGAACCCTGTCTTTACTAAAAATACAAAATTAGCCAGGTGTGGTGGCGGGCACCTGTAGTCACAGCTACTTGGGAGACTGAGACAGAAGAATTGCTTGAATC
>PVKP010035774.1:0-22981 GCA_004027715.1 Plecturocebus donacophilus | reverse complement strand
TTCTTCTCTAAATTGTCCATTCTCGTTAGCATTTCGTCAAATCTTTTTTCAAAGTTATTAGTTTCTTTGCATTGGTTTAGAACATATTCTTTTAGCTCACAGAAGTTTCTTATTATCCACTTTCTGAAGCCTAATTCTGATGATTCTTCACACTCGTTTTCCATCAAGCCTTGTTCCGTTACTGATGAGGAACTAGCGTTCTCTGTAGAAGGAGAGGCTTTCTGATTTTGAGTGTTCTCAGTTTTTTTACGGTGGCTTCTTGGCATCTTTATGGTTTTATCCATCTGTCGTCTTTGTAATTACCCACTTTCAAATTAGGTCTCTGAGTGGACGTCCAGCTTGTTAATTCCCAGCTCCGGAATCTATGTACTTTTCACTGTGCGACTCGCAGCGCTAGCTAAAACAGCAGCGTTGAAATTCGTGGTGCCTTTCTGCCCGAGGGTCTCCGGTCTGGCTTCTCAGTCCCTTTTTCAATCAGCTGGATGGACTGCTCTGACTTCCCAGAGCGCCAAACATCATCCAAAAGGAGACTCAGTCCCGTTTACTCCGCACCAAGAGCCACCGAGCCGAGACGCTGGCAAAAAAGCCACGCCAGACGAAAGGGTCACGCTGGCGACCCGTGGGGCTCCTCCACTGGGAATGTCCTGGTCCGTGGGCAGCAAAAATTTATCGGTAAGTGTGGCGTCCACTGGCTCTCTGTGCTTTTACTGGGAGCTGCAATCCTGAGCTGCTAGTGATCGGCCATCTTGGATCTCTCTCCACAAAAATTTTTAAAATAAAAAATTATCTGAGTGTGGTGGTACGAGCCTGTAGTCCCAGCTACTTGGGAGGCTAAAGTGAGAGACTGCTTGAGCCCAGGAGGCTGAGGTTGCAGTGAGCCATGATGATACCACTGCATTCTAGCCTGGGTGACAGAGTAAGACCCTGTCTCTAATAAAAAATATTAAATAATAATAATAATAAGGCTTCTAGGGCTGGGCATGGTGGCTCACGCCTGTAATCCCAACACTTCAGGAATCCAAGGCAGGTAGCTCACCTGAGGTCAGGAGTTCGAGACCAGCCTTGTCAATATGGTGAAACCCTGTCTCTACTAAAAAATTACAAAAATTAGCCGGGCATGGTGGTGGGCACCTGTAATCCCAGCTACTCAGGAGGCTGAGGCAGGAGAATCGCTTGAATCTGGGAGACAGAGGTTGCAGTGAGCCGAGATCATGCCACTGCACTCCAGCCTGGGTGACAGAGCGAGACCCCATCTCAAAAAATAAAAAATAAAAATAAATAAATAGGGTCCTAGATTTTGGAGTAATTTGTTACACAACGATGGAGAAATATAACAAATGCACTAATAATATGAATGTCTCTCCCTATAAAGATGTTCAATACTATGAGGAAAAGTCTTCTTTCATAAAGACACATAAAATCTCTTTAATGAAAAAAATTAACACTGCATTATACACAGAATGGTCACAACAGTAAAAAGTAATCACAAGGGGATTTGACTGTTTCTAGCACAGTTCTATGTACTGAAATTATTATTATTTGTTTTGGAGGTAGAGTCTCGCTCTGCAGACCAGGATAGAATGCAGTTACGCAATCTCGGCCCACTACAACTTCCACCTCCTGGGTTCAAGCAATTCTCCTGCCTCAGCCTCCTGAGTACCTGGGATTACATGTGCCAGCCACCATGCTAACTAAGTTTTGTATTTTTAGTAGAGACGTGGTTTTACCATGTTGGTCAGGCTGGTCTCAAACTCCTGATCTCAGACAGTCTGCTTCAGCCTCTTAGAGTGCTGGGATTGCAGGCGTGAGCCACCGTGCCTGGCCTATGTACTGAAATTTAAAAGACGGTATAGTTTGACCAACAGTAGGATTTCCTTCCTTTTAAAATCTTGGTGACTAAGTTACTTCATATATAGTCAGTTCTCATTATCTGCGCTAGTTATGTTCTACAAAGTAGCCACATAGTCAATGAGTGAATACTGAACCACTGGTTCCAGGGGAAATAGAGGGTTAGGTTCCTACAAGTCTCTGATCACATTTTCATCAACTGATACATACACAATCTTCTTTTGTGGTGTTCCTGTTTAAAGACATTTTATCTAATACCCATGGCTGATGCACTCGCACTGAACTCACGGCAAACAGCAGTACAACTCGTGTCTGAAGGAAGCTTATTGAACACCTGTTTTCTCTGTAAGGCACATCACAGCCTCTCTGCACTGAGGAACACAAGACAGCCCTTCAGCACTATGTTTAGGGACTATTTAAACAGCAAAATCACCAAGAAAAAGCATAAAAATGAAAGGAAAAAAAAAAAGCCCAAAACTTGTGGCATTAAATAGACCAAGAAAAGGATGCTGTGTTGACATGACAGTATGGAAGCTGGAGTAAGAAGGCAGAGCGTCGACTTGCTCAGCCTCAGCTGGGAACATGCACGCTGGGCAACTGCAATTATTTGCCACTATGCACATGTCTGTGAATGACCACAAAAGTACCATGAATGCCTATTTTGGAGTTAAGAATAAGTTTTAGGTGAGGGGCAGTGGCTCGAGCCTGTAATCCCAGCACTTTGAGAGGCTGAGGCCAGAGAACTGCTCAAGCCCAGGAGTTCAAGACCAGCCTGGGCAACATGGCAAAACTCTACCTCTACAAAAAATACAAAAACTGGCCAGGTGTGGAGGCGCACGCTGGCAGTCTCAGCTACTCAGAAGGCTGAGGTTGGATATTACCTGAACACAGGAGGTTGAGGCTGCCATGAGCTACTACACTCCAGCCTGGGAGACAGTGAGACCCTATCTCTAAAAATAAATAAGTAAATACATTCATACATACAAACATTTTAGCTATTGATAAACTAATTCTAAAGTTCATTTGAAGAGGCAAAAGACTCAGGATAGCCAACACAATATTGAAAGAGAAGAGACAAGTTGAAAGACTAACATTACCCAATTCTAAGACTTAACTACAAAGCTACTGTAATCAAAACAGTATGTTTTTAGTGAATGAATAGATCAATGGAACAGAATCGATATAGTCTTTCCAAGAACTGATACTATGACATTACTTGGATATCCACATGCAAAAAATGAATACAGACACAGACCTTATATCCTTCACAAAATCTAACTCAAAACGGATCACAGACCTAAATGCAAATGCAAGACTATAAAACTCCTAGAAAGTAGCATAGTCTTGCTCTGTTTCCCAAGCTGGAGTGCAGTGGCGTGATCTCAGCTCACTGCAACCTCTGTCTCCCAGGTTCAAGTGATTCTTGTGCCTCAGCCTCCTGAGTCACTGGGATTACATGCATGCGCCGCCACGCTGGCTAATTTTTGTATTTTTAGTCGAGACGAGGTTTCGTCATGTTGGCCAGGCTGGTCTCGAACTCCTGACCTCAAGGATCTGCCTGCCTCAGTCTCCCAGCGTGCTGGGATTACAGCACTTTTTGGAAACAATACCAAAGGTACTGTATACAATTCTTTAAAAGGACTCAATAAACTGGACTTGGTGGGCACAGTGGCTTATGCCTATCATTCCAACACTTTGGGAGGTCCAGACAAGAGAATCACTTAAGGACAGGAGTTTGAGACCAGCCTGGGCAACAAAGCAAGACTCTATACATATTTTTAAAACATTAGCTGGGCATAGTGTTGTATACCTGTAGAACCAGCTACTCAGGAGGCTGAGGTGGAAGGATCTCTTGAACCCTCATACATATATACACACACACACATATATATTTTAATGTTAATAAGACCAGCTTTTTCCACATGTATATATTCTTATTAAAATTAGTTTTTTTACTTTTTAGGCTATCATTTTTTAAATAAAGGAAAAAATTTAGTTTTTGCTCTACTAAAGATACTTGTTGTCAAGAGAATGAACAGACAAGTCACAGACTGCAACAAAATATTTGCAACACATAGCTGATAAAGGACAGTTACTCAAAAAAGACAAGAACTCTTAAAACTCAACAATAAGAAAATGAACATGATTGAAAAATGGGCAAAAGGCCTGAACAGACACCTCACCAAAAAAGATACACAGATGCTAAACAAGCACATGAAAAGATGCTCCACGGCAATGTCAGGAAAATGCAAATTAAAATAATAAAATACCACTGCACGCCTATGAGAATGACCAAAATCCAGAACACCGACAACACCCTGTGCTGGCAAGGACGTGGGCAACAGGAACTCTCAGCCATTGCTGGCGGGAGCGTAAAACAGTTCTTTGGAAGACAGTTTGGCGGTTTCTTACAAAAGTAAACATACTATTACTATGCCATCCGGCAAGCACGCTCCTTGGTATTTACCTAAAGGAGTTGAAAACTTACATGCAAGAAAAAGCTGCACACAGAAGTTTCTCACAACTTTATTTGTAGTTGTCAAAACTTGGAAGCAATCAAGATATCCTTCAATAGGTGAATGGAGAAATTCTGGTATACCCAGATAATGGAATATTAAAATGAAATGTGCTAAAAATAAATGAGCTTTCTGCAATTATAGAGACAGTAGAAAAAAATTAAAATAATTTTTAAAAAAGCTATCAAACTATAAAAAGACATTAGGAAACTTAAAAATAAATGTCACTAAGTAGAAGAAGCCAATCTGAAAAGTATGCATACTGTATGATTCCAATTATATGACACTCTGAACAATGTAAAACTATGGAGACAGTCCAAAGGTCAGTAGTTTCCTGGAGTTGGGGGCAGTGAGAGATGAACAGCTGCAGCCCAGAAGGTGGGAGGGCAGTGGAACGATCCTGTGTCTGTGAAACAACCCCGTGTATACTGTACTGGGAGATACATGTCAGTTTCATTTGTCCAAAACTACAGAATGTACAACACCAAGAGGAAACCCTAATGTAAACTCTGAACTGTGGGTGAGAATGATGTGTCACCGTAAGTGCATCACCTATAACAAATAGCCCACTCTGGGGGGATGTTGATAATGGAGAAGGCTCTGCATGTGTGGAGGCCGGCACACACAGGAAATCTCCAAACCGCCACTCCATTTTGCTATGAACCTAAAAATGCCCTAAAAAATAAACTCTATAACAGTATACAAACACACAAACAAACAAAAAACCACCACTTCAAGTCTCTGGAAATGATTCTAAGGCAAATAAAGCAACATTTATTCAAGAACATCTACTAAAATAAATGAATGCATAACTAAATAAATTTCGGCAACTAGGCAAAGTCACAAATACAGAATCCACTGTAGAATCAACTGTGGTTACTATTTTCTTTCTGAGTTAATTCTCAAAGAAAAACAGTAAACCCAATGACAAATTATCAGATTTTAAAAAATTACCAAAGTCTGCATATTAAAGAAAAAGGTAATGAAACGTGTTAAATTAAAAAGGCAGGTGAAAGAAACACACAGTTTGGAGGTATTCATTCTGTGGCGCTAACCTTTTATGAGATCAGCTAAGTTATTCTGTTCCACATTTTTCTTTGCATAGTTGAAACACATATCATCCACTTCTGTTGCAAGGAAATACCAGCCATTCAAGGTTGCTCCAAGTAACGGGTAGATGCAGGAAGCCCCTGTGCCTGTAAAACGAAAATTCAAAACACATTCTACACACCAGAGGGAAAGGTTAGAGTAATCATGAAAACATAATTCTTCTCAGAATTCTGTTTTGAGACAGGGTCTCCCTCGGTTGCCCAGGCTGCAGTGCAGTGGTGTGATCACAGCTCACTGCAGCCTCGACTTCCTGGGCTCAGGTGATTCTCCCACCTCAGCCTCCCGAGCACCTGGGACCACAGGTGCATGCTACCATGCCTGGCTAAGTTTTGCATTTTTTGGTAGAGAAATCACAAGCTGGTACCTGATTTCATATATATTACAGCTACTGGTTCCCTAGTCATTTCGTGTATGTTAGTCTTACCTCCTAATTAGATTCAAACTTCCTAAAGGATAGAAACCTTGCTGTCTTCCTTTGTGTGTCGTATAAAAAATAAAGTACATATGAGCAGAGGTCACGGAATACATGACTAATCAACCTAAAATGGCCAAAACACAGTTGATTTACTTCATAAAAAGTCTTCATTTAAAATCTCATACAAAACTCAATTTTCTTAAAAGAAATCAGTGCTCTTTGCTAAAATGCCGTAGTAAATAAGTAAAACAGATCAGTATACATTCCATTCTCCAAAAGCAGGAAAAAACATGTAGGGTATAATTTTTAGTATATTAAACTGCTGAATTCCCCAAATGTCTGTAAGTTGTCAGTTGAAAGAAACAAGAAACAGGAAGAGAAAAAAAAAAAAACCCTAAAGAACTCATTTTTTACATGTGGAGACATGGAAAGATATTTGATTTGGAGCCAAGACATCAGAGTCATTGGCTAGCCCCACCACAGTTTCAAGGGAGGCATTCAAGAGGCAAACATTCCAGGCAAACAAACAAACAACACTCTTTGACCACTATGGTTTGGTACTAAGCTATGCAGAACCCCTAGCCCTAGACTGGACTATACACTAACCATGAATAATTACTTTTACAGATCGGGGGTGGTGGCTCACGCCTGTCAGCCCAGCACTTTGGGAAACCAAGGCAGGAGGACCACCTGAGGTCAGGAGTTCGAGACCTGCCTGGCCAACATGGTGAAACCCGTCTCTACTAAAAACACAAAAATGAGCTGGGCATAGTGGTGGGTCACACCTGTAATCCCAGCTACTCAGGAGGCTGAGACAGGAGAATGGCTTGAACCCAGGAGGCAGAGGCTGCAGTGAGCCGAGATCGCACCACTGCATGCAGCCTGGGTGACAGAGCAAGTCTGTCTGTCTGTCTGTCTCTCTTCTCTCTCTTTTTTACAGTATTGACTATCTTGGCCAATTAGATCCTAAAAAGTATATTCAAGAGAAGAAAAACCAGTGTTTCTCCCAAAGGCCTAAAGTCATCAGCCTCTACCAGCTACTCTAGGCCTGCTCTCATCTGCCATATCCCAGTTCTGGTCTAACCTTGTAAGGATCTGGCAGGAAGAAGCAGAGGCTAGATATTCCTAACCCAGAGGAAATCCAGGCTCATCATCCGGCTTCCTCATTAGGCATCCTGAACAGGCTAGAAAAGATGACGGCCCAACACTGAAGCTCTTCAATGGTGATTGAATGCTGCGTTGTCTCCCGCGTCTGCCTGAGAGTATCCTGGCCCCAGTGCTACTGGACAAGCACCTCCTTGGACCACTGTGGGGTAGTGAGGGAAGGGGTGGAAAAGGGTACTCAGGGTCCTCTCAGAAACCACAATTATTCAGCTCCTGCCGGCCATTCTAGTAAGCCAGATACACACATAGGAAAATTTCAGTTGTACTTTCAACTCTGTAGGAAAAAATCCAGATGAGATCCTTGACTTTTACACAACTGCCTCTCTCCTACAACTTCAATTTCATTTAAAAGATAAAAAAGTAAAAAATAAAAAAAGATTAAAAAAGTACACTTACCTCCAGGGTAATAGATAAAAGATCTGTCACCACCAAAAAAAGTTTAATTCTCAAGACCCAAAGACTTGCACTCTAATAGATTGCAAAAGACTCTTTACTAGTCCTTTATAGGACAGAACAAAATCCCCTCAGAAAGCCAAATGACATTTTTAAGTGGGTAATAATCTTTGTAATGATAAATAAAAATGGAAAGTACGTAATCTTAGAATTAGAGCAAACTGATGGAGTCTGGGGGAAGAATTTATATAAAACCCTAATTAGAATGGATGTGATTGCAGTTAGGTAGGCCCCTTGTGAAGAATTAAAATCCATTAACCTCCTCTACCCCCAAGTGCTATTTTAGAGGGTTTGGGGCATCATTAAAATCAAATTAGTGCCAAACAGGCTGTGAAGCTTTTTAAGCAGACTCGCTGAGAAGCTCTTCTGCAGACAAGGTGACATGATGACGGACCAGGCGGCAGTGGAGATGGAGAGGAGCAGATGACTGCAGAGGCATTTCAGAAAGACAGTCAACAGGAAATAGTGACAGACAGCTTTTAGTGAGTGTGGAGAAGCAAGTATCAAGGATCACAAGGTGGGCAATGGCAGACTCACTGAAATAAGAAACAGAACCAGCATTAGGGAAACGGAGCGTGAGTCTGGTCTTGGACACAGCAAGTTTCAACAAGTCTCATCTCATACCAAGTCTGAGATGTTTTTCAGACATCCAAGTTTCTCATATATGTGAGATCGGAGGTCAAGAAAAGTAATCTGAGTCGGAGGAACATACAAATACGTGGTTTATTTGCAGTAAGGTAGGAAATCGCCATAGAAGTGCATGCAGTTGCCCAGGGTAGGGTGCTAAGCAAGAAAGGAGCTAAAGGCTGAGCCTTATGTAAGGAACAACAATATCCAGTGGTCAGATACAGGAAGGTATGCCAGAAAAGTAGAGAACAGTGCATATTCATGAAAGAGGAAACCAGTGGAGGAGGCTGATGTCATGGAAGCAAATGAAGGAGAGTGAACAAAAGAGAAAGGAGGGATCAATAAATGCTGCTGAAAAGATCATGCAGGATGAGGACTGAAAATGCATGCAAATAGCAAAGTTAAACATTTTCTACTATCTAGAAATTGGAACTGTTATTAATTCTACTAAGTTAGAAATAGAGGCTGGGCACGGTGGCTCACACCTGTAATCCCAGCACTTTGGAAAGTCAGGAGTTTGAGACCAGCCTGATCAACCTGGTAAAATCCCATCTCTACTAAAAATATAAAAATTAGCTGGGCGTGGTGGCAGGTGCCTGTAATCCCAGCTATGGGAGGCTGAGGCAGGAGAATTGCTTAAACCCGGGAGGTGGAGGTTGCAGTGAGCCGAGATGGCACCACTGCACTCCAGCCTGGGTGACAAGAGCCAGACTACATCTCAAAAACAAAACAAAAAACAAACAAAGAAAAAAAGAGAAAAGAAATAGTGACAGAGCTGCTAATTCAAATTTTCCTGAAATGGACTATTAAATGAAAACTTCGGCTATAACAAATGCACATTTATAATCACAAAACATGCCCTGGCTTCATTTCTGCCTGTCTCCACTTATTCTCCCAAATGAATGGAACTGGATAGTCTTTATTGTAAAAGTTACATTAAAAGAACATCTTTATTTATTTATTTTGAGACAGGGTCTCTCTGTCACCCAGGCTGGAGTTTTCAAATTTTCGTTTCATGATTTATTCTTCCAGAAAACCTTTAAAATTATATCGCAAAGTCCTCAAGAAATTCCACTGAGGTTTTTGACTGGGCACGGTGGCTCACGCCTGTGATCCCAGAACTTTGGGAGGCCAAGGCGGGTGGATCACCTAAGGTCGGTAGTTTGAGACCAGCCTGGCTAACATGGCGAAACCCGGTTTTTACTAAAAATACAAAAAATTAGCCAGGCGCCTGTTATACCAGTTACTCGGGAGGCTGAGGCAGGAGAATCGCCTGAACCTGGGAGGCAGAGGTTGCAGTGAGCCAAAACCACGCCATTGCACTCTAGCATGGGCAACAAGCGCAAAATCCAGAGTAAAAATAATGCCCAAGAGACACAGACATCAATGTGGTAATCTGAAAAGCTAAGCGGGGCCAGGTGTAGTGGCTCATGCCTGTAATCCAAGCACTTTGGGAAGGTGAGGCAGGTGGACTGCTTGAGCCCAGGAGTTAAAGAACAGTCTGGACAACACAGCAAGACCCCATTTCAAAATTAAAAAATATTTTAAAAAATTAAAATTAAAAAAAAAGAAAGAAAAAGAAAAGCTAAGCAAGAAAAAGCCTCGCTTTGGTTTTGTTCTTCCCTTAACCTCCTGCTCCCTGTTTGGACCACAATCCCTTCTCAAGAGAAATGAATGGGAGAAAAGGCCAGGTGGAGTAAATAGGAACAGTTACATAGGTGGAGGATCCCTAAGCCAAAATGCTTGTGATGAGAAGTGTTTTGGATTTCAGTTTCTTTTTTTCAGATTTTGAAATATTTGCATTATATTTATTGGCTGAACATCCCTAACCCCAAAATCTGCAAAGCTCTAATACGCATTGCCTCTGAACAGCATATCCGTGTTCAAAAGGTTTCAGATTTTGAAGCATTTCAGATTTTCAGATTAAGGATGCTCAACCTGTAACTGCAGCCAGCTTCTCTTACACAACACCAAATACTCAGCAGAAAAGTTTACAAAGAATTTGATCATGGAAAACTTATGAAACCTATGTTTAGCCAAAAACGAATTTAAGACAATATACCTATATCAATTCCTCTTCGGAGAGTACTTTTGTCAGAGTCCTGGTGACCAATCAGATCTTCTACCCAGTGAATATAGTTGAGTCTCAAGGGAACTGTGGGAATTAGTCTCTCCAACGGAATATCAATAGAAAGTCCAAAATCTTCCCTTAGGAGAGTACAAGTCAGAGCTCTGACTGCTTCAGGGTCTTTAAAATTAAGGCTGAGGAGTAGAGAAAAAGAAGTAAAACTGACAGTAAGATTCATTATGTGGTACAAGCTCTATGGCAAACAGGCAATACCAAATGCCCATCTGAATTTCCTAGAGATCACACATAAATAGTTAGATGGAGCATGCATCCCAGTGGCATATATACGTGAGTGTTTAACACAGTCACAGCAGATGAAAAGCAGCACAATTCTCCACCACAAACACTGCATATCCACATATGGAGCACAGAGATTACGAATGGCTCGGTTCCAATTCCTATCTCCTTGTCTCCTTGCTATGTGACTTTGGACAAGTTATTTACCTCTAGGAGACTGTTTCCTCAGCTGTAAAATGAGGATAACAGTACCAATATCACAATGCTGTTGAGAGATAACCTGAAAAGTACCTAGCATAATGTCTGGTGCACAGTAACTGTTTTACAAATGCTAGCTATTTTTACTGTTACCATTAACATCATTTGACATTAGCATTCCTTGAAAATCATATTTAAAAGTGGAAAGAAAGCAGTATAAAAATGTTTAATAATGAACACAGGATAAGATAAATGTGACAACTATTACAGACATCAGATTTTAAATGTAACTATTTCTTAAAGCTTTATGAAACATAATACACATACTACAAAATTCACCTGTAAGTATACAATTGAATAATTGTTAGTATATTAACAGTTGTGCAACCATCACCACAATCCACTTTTAGAACACTCCTATCACCCCAAAAAGGAGAACTCATGACCATTTGCAAGTTTTCCTTCATTTCCAACTTTAGCCCGAGGCAACCATGGATGTACTTTCTGTCTTTGTAGATTTGCCTTTCCTGGACATTTCAACTAACTGAAATCATAATGAGGTCTTTCGGTCACTTAAGACAAGTTTGTGAGGTTCATCCATTTTATAACTTGTCAGTATTTCACTTCTCCTTATGGGAGAATACTATTCCACAATAAGAATCACTACATTTTGTTTATTCAGTCACCAGTTCCAGAACCTCCGGGTTGTTGCTGCTTTTTGACTATGACAAACAATGCTGCTATGAACATTTGCATACAAGTCTTTGTGTGGACATACATTTTCACTGCTTTCGGGCAGACAGTCAGGAATGGATCATATGATATATCTGCATTCAACTTTTTAAGAAACTTGTACCAATAGAACTATGTTGATGTCAAAATACTGCTAAACTGAAAATAGTAAAAAAGAAAACCAACAGACCCTATTTGTCAACAGAGCAGGATCTTTTTTTTTTAAACAGGTCCTGACTGTCTCCCAGACTGGAATGCATGGTATGATCATGGCTCACTGCATCCTCCACCTCCCAGGCTCAAGTGACCCCCTTGCCTCAGCCCCTCAAGTAGCCAGGACTACAGCTGTATGCCACTACACTCAGCTTTAATTTTGTAGAGACAGGAGCCCACCTCATCACGTTGCCTCTGCTGGTCTTGATCTCCTGGCCTCATGTAATCCTCCTGCCTCAGCCTAAGTGTTGGGATTATAGGCGTGAACCACTTGCACCTGGCCAACAGAGCATTTTGAAGAAAGCAGAAAGTCAGTAGATGGGACTATGAAAGGTAGGAGGAGGGTTTTTTTGTTGTTTTCTTTTATTTTTTAGATGGAGTCTCGCTCTGTTGCTCAGGCTGCAGTACAGTGGTGCAATCTCGGCTCACTGTAACCTCTGCCTCCCGGGTTCAAGCAATTCTCCCTCAGCCTTCCAAATAGCTGGGACTACAGGCGCATCCCACCATACCTGGCTAATCTTTTATACTTTTTTTTTAGTAGAGATGGGGTTTCAGAATGCTGGCCAGGCTGGTCTCAAACTTCCGACCTAGTGATCTGCCCACCTCGACCTCCCAAAGTGCTGGGATTACAGGTGTGAGCCACTGAGCCCGACCGGTAGGAAGAGTTTTGAAACTACTTAGAATTCTGGCCTTTCGGTGTCTAGTCAGACAGTGACACATACTCAAATAGCTGCTGGTCTGCACCACCTTGTTTTCTGCTACCTTCCTGGTCATCAAATGACAAATCATTGGAAAAATTCAATGCCCATCCGGATGCCTGAGTGCCAAAACAGAAGGAAGAGTGCTGTATCCACCTAGCAACCATGAAAACTTCCGGCAGGTACCATCAACCCAAGCTCTCTCCACTACCCACAGCAAAAGTGTTGTAGTATGGAAGTTACGAGACATAGACTCTATTTTGGCTCTGCAATTAGTCATGGACTTAAGTCATTTCAGTTCTTAGGTCTCAGTTTCTCCATCTATAAAGGTAAGGGATTGGCCGGGTACAGTGGCTCATGCCTGTAATCCCTGCACTTTGGGAGGCCAAGGTGGGCAGATCACCAGCCTGGCGAACATAGTGAAACCCCATCTCTACTAAAAATACAAGAAATTAGCTGGGCATGGTGGTGGGCGCCTGTAATTCCAGCTACTCCACAGGCTGAGGCAGGAGAATCGCTTGAACCCGGGGGGCAAAGGTTGTAGTGAGTGGAGATTGTGTCATTGCACCCCAGCCTGGGCGACAGTGCAACACTCTGTCTCAAAAAACAAAAACACACTTTTCATTGCAAAATGATGGATGATGGGCAGAATCAGAGTTCACAAACATAGATTCGTTATCTATACAAAAATTGCATTCGATACCTGAATATAATGATTTCTTGTGACCTCTAGGAATGCTTCAAGGTGCTAATTTATAGGGAGGAAAATGGAAGGGATGAAGAATGAAACTTTAATACAGTCTACAGCAAACAGAAACAGGATGACTATAGTGGACTCTGAATAGACACAGCAGGAGCCTGGACGCAGTGACACTCCCATGCTATGAGCATAGCTGGTGCTCCAGTCTAGGTTTCTAAATCATACTCCCCATTAAAAGGAATCGGAGTTCCCTGGGTAAATGGTTATTCCAGAACTGGAAAGGGAAAGTGCAAGACAAACCTGAAACATTTTATTGCATCAGAAGTCAGGACATGCTAAAAGGAATATAGGAACAAATAAAAAGTACACTGGAACCAGCTGGATGGGGCTCCCATTGGCCACATCGAAGTCAATGTGAATGAAGACCGCTAACAAGGGATGAGAGCCGTTAGAATAAAACACACGAGTCCATACTGAAATGTAGAAGGAATGAAGGAGTTAGAAAATTACATTTGGCAATCACCATGCTAATAATTGATTTAATTAAGAATTATCAATGGATGCTAAAAATAATGAGTAAGTTTGTTGAAAACCAGGATATTGGGCTAGGCACGGCAGCTCAGACCTGTAATCCCAACACTTTGGGAGGCCAAAGCAGATGGATCACTTGAGGTCAGGAGTTCAAGACCTGCCTGGCCAACCTGGTGAAACCCTATCTCTACTAAAAAATACAAAAATTAGCCAAGCACAGTGGTACACGTGCCTTTAGTCCCAGTTACTCGGGAGGCCAAGCTGGGAGAATTGCTTGAACCTGGGAGGCAGAAGTTGCAGTGAGCCGAAATCAAGCCACTGCACTCCTGTCTGGACGACAGAGTGAGACCCTGTCTCAGGAAAAAAAAAAAAAAACAAACAAACAAACAGGCTGGGCATAGTGGCTCACGTCTGTAATTCCAGCACTTTGGGAGGCCATGGTGGGCAGATCACAAGGTCAAGAGATCAAGACCATCCTGGCCAACATGGTGAAACCCTGTCTCTGCTAAAAATACAAAAATTTGCTAGGTGTGGTGGCACATGCCTGTAGTCCCAACTACTTGGGAATCTGAGGCAAGAGAATCGCTTGAACCCGGAAGGCGGAGGTTGCAGTGAGCCAAGATCGCACCACTGCACTCCAGCCTGACAACAGAGCAAGACTCCATTAAAAAAAAAAGAAAGAAACAACAACAAAAAAACCCCAGGATATTTACATAGTTACAAAGTGCTTCCCCACAAATTATCAACTGCCTTTGATAATGATATCAAATATCAGATTATGAACAAACAAAATAGTAACAGTACAATGAAGAAATCTGACAGATATCCCCTTAAGGAAGGAAGTGACCAAAGTTAATACCACTAATTATGAAACAAACTGATATTATATGCTTCAAAGATATAGAGAAGGAGAGGAAGGGATAAAGAAAGCAAGACTGAAAAAAGCAGGCTCAATTAAACTAAATTCAGGAATGAGATAGTGGTCATGGTTGTATAACTGTCAATATACTAAAAACCACTGAGTTATAAGAGTGAATTTTATAGTATGTGAACTATATCTCAACAAACAAATGAAATGGAAAGGAGCAAGAAGTTTTAAAAAGTTAAGAAAAAGTAGTAAACATAAGAGAGGTCAATAATGAAGACCCCCTTACATATAACTGGAGATTCTGAATAAGAGAACCGAAGGATTAGAATAAAGAAATATTCAAAGATATGATTCAAGATAACTTTTCAGAAATAGAAGGCTCACTATGTTCCCAGGAAAAGATACAGGGTTAGCAATACCAACACATAGCCTAGAAAAATTACCAGACTTTAAGGCTCACGAGAAAAAGAAAATCCTTTAGATACCTAAGCAAACTTAGTTAAACAATCTATTTTGGGGTTAGGGACCCAGCAGGGTAAATGAGGCTGACTTTAGATTTCCACACAGTACCATTCAATAGTAGAACACAAAAGAACACAGACTACGATGCCTTTAGAGAAAAAAAAAGTGTGATATAATTTTATACTCAGCCAAACTTACTTTGATTATAATGACAACAGATAAACATTTCTGAGTATATAAGAACTTAAGAAGTAGAGTTTCCATGAGCGCTTTGTGAAGAAATTCCTAATGGAAAAAGTTTAATCAATCGAGATAAACTGAGGAATGTAAGTCTTCACTTAACATTGACAATAGGTTCTCGGAAACTTTGACTTTAAGCGAAACTATATATAATAAAATCAATTTTTTTCTCATCACTTTTAAGGAAGTGACATTGTTAGAGGACCCGCTATACATCATTTCATTAATGTTGCAGTTTCCAAGAACCTACTGGCAACACTAAGTGAAGACTTACTGTACAGCAAAACAACTTGCACTGAGCATTTAAACTATTTTCACCAGAGAGCTAAGATGAAAACACCTGTGAACCATAGTGACACAATAAAATGTAAGCGTTTACACGATAACATACACATAATTAAAATTCAGGACATGAAACAGGAAAGGGAGAGGGAGTTCCTGAGCTTTTATACACAGGGACACAGGACTTCATTTAAAGCTGATAAACTAAGTAGCAAGAGATAGAAGCACACACTTAAGAAGACAAACAGGCTGGGCCCAGTGGCTCACGCCTGGAATCCCAGCACTCTGGGAGGCCGGGGTGGGCGGACTGCTTGAGCTCAGGAGTTTGAGACCAACCTGGGCAACATGGTAAAAACCTGTCTCTACAAAAAGTACAAAAATTAGCTGGGTGTGGGAGTGTGGTGGTTGTGTGCACCTGCAGTCCCAGCTACTCAGGAGGCAGGATCAACTGAGCCCAGGAGGTCAAGGCTGCAGTGAGCCAAGATTCCATCACTGCACTCCAGCCTGAGTGACAGAGTGGGACCCTGCCCAAAAAAAAAATACACACACACACACTCTAGAAGAATTAAGATAAAATAAACAAAATCAGGGACAGTAAAGGAAAGGTAGGTGAAAATCAGATTATAAGGTGTAAAAAAAAAGCAACAAGAACAAAGCATGCCATAAAATGAATGTGAAATAAATGAATGTAAACTGTAAACTCAATACCCTCAGATTAGATCACAAAAGCCAAATCCAACTAATTACAATAAACTGTTTTAAACAAAAGCTACAGCTAAAACAAAATGAGCCAAAGACTGAAAATCAAAGCTTAAGCAACAGTATCCCAGACAACTACAAATACAAAGGAAAATAGGAGTTATTTTACAACAGATAACCTTAATCTTTGAATCAAAAGGACTAAATGAGTAACTATGTAGAATGGGTTAAAAATATAAAATGCTGATGGAGGTCAAGAGAATAATAACTTTAAAAAGTGACTGACTTTCCATTTCTGTGGGGATTGCTTTTAAAGAACAGCTTCTATACAACAGTGGAAGCAGAAGTTTACTGCATAAATATATGCTAGCAACTAAAAGTCTCATTAAAATATATTAAGTCGGGCTGGGTGCGGTGGCTCACATCTGTAATCCTAGCACTTTGGGAGGCCGAGGTGGGTGGATCACACCCAAGGTCAGGAGTTCAAGACCAGCCTGGCCATCATGGTGAAACCCCATCTTATAAATAAATTAAAAAAAAAAAGTAAAAAAGAAAAAAATAAAAATAATAAAATAAAATAAAATATATTAAGTCTATTTAAAGGGGTATTAAATCTATTCTTAGACATCAGAACTGGATATGTATTAATTTTGTCATTTGTAGGGGCTGATAAAAGAAGGTTAATCAAGAGGCAACAACCCTGAACACATTTCTGCTGTTCTCAATAGCACAACAATGGCCTCAATCAATTTTCACATTAAAAAAAAAAAAAAAAGATTTGTGCTACCTTTGTATTTCTTACTCGATTAAAAGCAGTATAAACTCAGGATCAACAAGGTAAATGATGAGCAATGAAAAGGTGTAAAATCTATAAAGACTTCAGTTTTATTTTTAACAATAATATTTTATTCCTGTGAAATCAGTCAAGTGTGTGAGAAAGATAAGCCAATTCCATGTTCTTCAATGACACAGGAATGAAAGTCGTTTTACATATGAGGGAGAAGTTCACATCTAAGTACCATGCTAAGGCATTCACACACATTCGTGTCTTTTTAAACTCTAGAATGGTAGTCTGACCTAGTAACTAAACTTCACTGCTAAACATACAAAAGAAAAAATAGCCTGTGTCTATGTTCAAAGACTTAAAATCTCAAATGTAAAATTTCATGGTAAAAAGAATTTGAGGACAAAAAAACTTTTCAGAAAATTTCTCTTAAAGAAACTTAGTAACTTAGACATTTTATAAAATAAACTTGATAAATAGTATTATCTAAGGGCAGTAAATATTAACAAAATTATTGCTATTTTTCATTGGCATTTCAAAGTAATTGTAAAAATCAGGGCTTTCAAAATATTTATAAGGAATAGCTATTGGCACTACTCAAAATGCCAGTCCCTGACAAGATAAGGAGCTTGTGCCAGAATGTAAACAACACTTTAAAAAGTCAATTAAACCAAACAAAGGCGAGGCAAACTAAACATACGGTGCAAGGTCCTTATCTCTGAGGACAGTAAGCAGCCAGTTCAATGACCACTTTGAGTAGCACTATGCCAGATGCCACAAATGACCATGTCAAAGGGTATGACCACCACGCTGTTCTTTTCTTTCAGATGAAGTTTTGTTCTTGTCACCTAGGTTGGAGTGCAATGGCGCAACCTCAGCTCACTGCAACTTCAGCTTCCTAGGCTCAGGTGATTCTTCTGCCTCAGCCTCCTGAGTAGCTAGGAATACAGGCGTGTATCACCATGCCTGGCTAATTTTGTATTTTTAGTAGAGACGGGTTTCACCATGGTGGCCAGGCTAGTCTTGTACTCCTGAACTGAGGTGATCTGCCTGCCTCAGCCTCCCAAAGTGCTGGGATTAAAGCATGAGCCACTGCACCCAGTGACCACCATTCTGTTCTAAGTAGTTAATGTCACATGGGTTTGCCAGATCTCTAATACTTTCAAACAAAACCAGCAATCCATGTTTTCATATGAAATGGATCTGATTCTTAAAATTAACATGGGCAATAAATAATAACTGCAAGCCTTACACAATTCACAGGCTAACGGGCTGCACCCTCTATTACAGGGGTCACCAGTGCAGGGCCATGGACTGATACTGGTCTGTGGCTTGTTAGGAACTGGGCCACACAGCAGGAGGTGAGCGGAGGTGAGCGACAAGCGAAGCTTCATCTGGATTGACAGCCCTGCCCCATTACTCGCATCACCGCCTGAGCTTTGCCTCCTGGCAGCAGAGCATTAGATTCTCATAGGAGCAGCAGCATTAGATTCTCATAGGAGCAGGAACCCTACTGTAAACTGCGCATGCGAGGGATCTAGGTTGACTACTTCTTGTGAGAATCTAATGCCTGATGATCTGTCACCGTCGCCCATCACCCCCAGATGGGGCTGTCTAGCTGTGGGAAAACAAGATCAGTGCTCCCACTGATTCTACACTATGGTGAGTTGTATAATTATTTCATTATATATTACAATATAATAATAACAGAAATAAATGCACAATAAATGTAATGCGTTTGAATCATCCTGAAACCACCCCTCCACCACCACAGGTCCCTGGAAAAAGTGTCATCCATGAAACTGGTCCCTGGTGTTGAAAAGGTTGCAGAGCACTGCTCTACTGCAAATAGTAGAACTGTAAAGAAAGTTGGGGTACCTTACTACTCTACTTTTTTTTTTTGAGAAGGAGTCTTGCTCTGTTGCCAGGCTAGAGTGCAGTGGCACAATCTTGGCTCACTACAACCTCCACTTCCCAGGTTCAAGCGATTCTTCTGCCTCTGCCTTCTGAGTAGCTGGGACTACAGGCATCCACCACCGCGCCCAGCTAATTTTTGTATTTTTGGTAGAGACAGGAGGGTTTCTTACCATGTTGGCTAGGATGGTCTCGATGTCTTGACCTCGTGATCCACCTGCCTTGGCCTCCCAAAGTGCTGGGATTACAGGTGTTTGCCACCGTACCTGGCCGGCTACTCTGCTTTTAAAAGTGAAATATAAAAATGTTTCACTCTTTTATGGGCCAGGCACGGTGGCTCACGTCTGTAATCCCAGCACTTTGGGAGGCCAAGGTGAGCAGGGGGGAGTTCGAGACCAGCCTAGCCAACATAGTGAAACCCTATCTCTACAAAAAATAAATAAAGAAAAAAGAAAAAAAAGTTTCACTCTTTTGAGCACTACTTTGTTCACCTGAGGTATACAGAATAGGTCAGAATTTTTAAGAAACTGTGATAGCTGGCATGCATTCCTTAACAAGTGTCAACTATGTGCCAGGTATTATGTAAAATGCTAGGGATACTACAGTAAGCAAACACAGGCACGATCCCTCCCTTTCTGAAGCAGACGGTCTGGCAGAGGATAGGTAATATCCAGCAATCACTTAAATACCTGTAAAACGATAACTGTGATAAGTGCTATAAGAGACAGGTAAGAGGTACTATCGAACCTCCCTAATAAGCAGCTCTGCCTTAGGAAGGGCAGAGAAGGCTTCCCTGCAGAGGTGGCAGAGCCAAGAACTGACAATGCAAGAAAAATTAACTAAGGAAAGAAAGAACTGGGGAAAAGGAACTTGGCATTCTGGGGCCTAGGCAAAGCAAACCGCAAGAACAAAGACCCTCAGGCATTCGAAGCACTAAGAGACAGTCACTGTGTCTAAAATGCGGAGGGCAAAGTAAGCATATATAGTTCAAGGTGAAGCTGGGGAGGAAGATGGGTTCTAGATTATGTAGGGCATTATCATTAGACTGACCATATAATTTTATCATATCCAGTCAGAAACTTTTCTGAAAGTGAAAGTAAAAACTATTAATAATCACACCAGGATAAAATTATATCCTATGTTAAGGATTTAGGTCTGGTATAGAATAACGCTGGACCGAAGTGGAAGCAAAGGCTCTCCTTGGCAAGCTACTGCTATACCTGAATTAAGGGGCTAGATAAAGGCCGGGTGTGGTGGCTCACACCTGTAATCCCAGCACTTTGGGAGGCCGAGGTGGGTGGATGGCTTGAGTCCAGGAGTTTGAGACCAACCTGGGTAACATGGTGGAACCCTGTTTCTATAAAATATACAAAAATTAGTGAGTGTGGTGGTGTGGTCGCATGCACCTGTGGTCCCAGCTACTCTGGGCAGGGGAGTGGAAGGTGGGACGCGGCGCTGAGGTAAGAGGATCACTTGAGCCTGGGAGGTGGAGGCTGCAGTGAGCCGAAATTGTACCACTGCACTACAGCGTGGGCGACAGAGTGAGATCCTGTTTCAAAGTGAAAGGAATTAAAGAGATATTTTGGAGAGAAAATTTGTCAGAGTTAGCAATAAGCTGATATGTGAGGTAACGGATGATGTGTTTCACATTCATCTTCCAAGGTTCTGGCTTGCTCAACAGGATAGGCAGTGCCATCCTAACTGAAGTTAGAATCTGGCAGAGAACCACTTTTGAGGGGAAATGTATATATGAGCTGTATCTGAGACATTTAAGTGGAGACGGAGCCCAGAGAAGAGGTGTATAGAAATAAACATGTAAATTATTTGCAAACAAACAAGTGAAGCCCTGGCACGGATGAGAGTGATTAGGGAGAAAACATACTGTGAGAAGGAAAGAGAGCTGGAGAGTAAGCTTTGAAAATTCCTTTCATAGCTGCACACACCGTCATTACAGAGGAAGTTCCACAAGGAGACAGGGACATCAGTGTGGAAGAAGGAGGCCAAGGCAAGAGGGTATCCGTGAAGGACAAACCAGCAGAGGGACCTGCTGCTCAGAAGGCAACAGAGGGCTGAAAAGCGGAGTCCGTGACATGAGGCCGCCGGAGACCTTTTAAAGAGCTGTTTAGGCAATGGCACAATTAGAAACCACCCTGGAATCAGCTAAAGATTAAATGAGGCAGCGTGTGGAAGCTCACACCTGTCATCTCACCACTGTGGGAAGCTGAGGCAGGAGGACTGCTTGAGCCCAGGAGTTCAAGACCAGTCTGGGCAACATAGAGAGACCCTGTCTCTACCAAAAAAAAAAAAAAAAATTAAATTAGCCAGGTGTGGTGAAAAACACCTATAATCCTAGCTACTCAGGAGACTGAGGCAGGAGGGTCACTTCACCCCAGTAGGTCAAGGCTACAGTGAGCCATGATCGCATAACTGCACCCCAGCCTGGGCAACAGAGCAAGACCCAGTCTCAAATAAAATAAAATAAAAATCATGCTGTACACTTTATAGACAATTTCAACTCTAAAAAAATGAAAAAAAAAAAAAAAACAAAACTCAAAAGAATTGAAAACAGGAACTCAAGAAGACATCTGCATACCCATATATACTGCAGCATTAACCCAAATAGACAAAAGGTGAAAGCAACCTAACGTCCAACGACAGATTAATGGATAAAGAAAATGTGGTATATACACAAAATGGAATACTACTGTCTTTAAAAAGAAGGAAATCCCAGCCGGGTGCGGTGGCTCATGACCGTAATTCCAGCATTTTGGGAGACTGAGGTGGGCAGATCACCTAAGGTCAGGAGTTCGAGACCATCCTGACCAACATGGTGAAATCCCATCTGTACTAAAAATACAATAATTAGCTAGGCTTGGTAGTAGGCTCCTGTAATCCCAGATATGTGGGAGGCTGAAGCAGTAGAATCTCTTGAACCCAAGAGTGAAGGTTATAGTGAGCCAAATTTGCATCACTGAACTCCAGCCTAGGCGACAGTGTGAGACTCCCTATCAAAAAAAAGGAAAAAGGAAGGAAATCCTGCCATGTGCTAGAACATGGATGAGTCTTTGAGGATATCATGCCAAGTGACATAAGTGAGTCATGAAAAATAAAAAAAAAAACAAAAAAAAAGAAAGAAAAGTACTGCCTGATTCTACTTTAAAGTAAAGGTATCTAAAGTAGTCTAACTCATGAAAAGGTTCTGGAAATCTTTTGCACAACAATGACCATAGAGTTAACACACTGTACACTTAAACTTGACTAAGATGGTACATTTTATGTTGTGTTTCTTACAACAATAAAAAACTTAAATGGCCTTAAATTATTATTCAAGTACCATGCTGACATCCTTCTCATTTGTTCAACTCTCTGATACAGAAGACTTATTGAAGAAAATGTCCATTTTTAAATACTCTCATGGGTCAAATAAGCAATTAGTAATATATAGAAACACAGATCCTGAGACAACGGAAATGACCATTACTGATAAACCTAACAACCAAAGAATCCAAAATCCTATTGGCAAAAAAGAAATTGTACCTCGACCAATCAAGCTGATCTTCTTTTTTTTTTTTTTTTAATTTTTATTCTTCTTAGAGAAGGGATCTCACTATATTGACCAGGATGGGCTTGAACTCCTGGCCTCAAAAGACAGCTTCCAAAAATGCTGTGATTACAACCATAAAGCAACTTGAAGCCTGGCCTTCAAGCTAATCTTTAAAAGGATCATCCCTATGCTAACTAAACAGCAAATAACAGGAAAGAAAAATCTAGTCATCTAAATATCTCTTTGCCCTTTCCAGGCATAGTTAAGAATATTGCGATTTCCTAGCAATGCCCAGTGACTTACCCTAAATTTAGTGAAAACTTTAAAAAAAAAAAAAAAGAGAGATCCAAGATGGCCGATCACTAGCAGCTCAGGATTGCAGCTCCCAGTGAAAGCGCAAAGAGCCAGTGGACGCCACACTTACCGATAAATTTTTGCTGCCCACGGACCAGGACATTCCCAGTGGAGGAGCCCCACGGGTCGCCAGCGTGACCCTTTCGGCTGGCGTGGCTTTTTTGCCAGCGTCTCGGCTCGGCGGCTCTTGGTGCGGAGTAAACGGGACTGAGTCTCCTTTTGGATGATGTTTGGCGCTCTGGGAAGTCAGAGCAGTCCATCCAG
>PVKP010035773.1:0-21778 GCA_004027715.1 Plecturocebus donacophilus | reverse complement strand
AAAAAAAAAAAAAAAAAAAAAAAGCAGAGTTCACCCCTGCCCTGAGTATCTTACAGAATTGTTGTAAGAATCAAATAAAATAATAAAGAGTTACTAGAATAATAAACTTACTGTGTGCTAGCTCCCAGGCTAATTATGAGCATTCCCTTAATTTTTACAACTTTGTAAGGCAGGGTAATAACATTCCCATTTTAAGGATAAAGAAACCCAGGCTCCCAAAGTAACATGCTCAAGGTCTCCCAGCTAAGGAGGGGAGGGCTTGGAGAAGAGTCTCAGGCACCTGACTCCAAAGCCCCGGAATGTTCCACTGCCCCTATGATTTACACGTACCAAGTGTTATAGAAAGATATTTCTTAATCTGTCATGGGATTAGGGTTAAAAGCAAAAATTTACTCCAGCCTTTGCAACACAGCAAGACTCTGTCTCAAAAATAAATAAATTTAAGATTTTAAAACATAAAAAAAAAAATTTTTTTTTTTTTTGAGACAGAGTTTCACTCTTGTTGCCCAGGCTGGAGTGCAATGACGTGATCTTGGCTCATTGAAACCTCCACCTCCCGGGTTCAAGTGATTCTCCTGCCTCAGCTTCCCAAGTAGCTGGGATTACAAGCATGTGCCACCACACCTGGCTAATTTTGTATTTTTAGTAGAGACAGGGTGTTGGTATTTTTAGTAGAGACAGGGTGTTGGTCGTGTTCTCCATGTTGGTCAGGCTGGTCTCGAACTCCCAACCTCAGGTGATCTGCCCACCTCTGCCTCCCAGAGTGCTGGAGGCATGAGCCACCATGCACCCGGCCACATAAAAAAATTTTTTAATAAAAAATAATGCGCCAGGCACAGTGGCTCAGGTCTGTAATCCTAGCACTTTGAGAGACAGAGGCAGGAGGATTGCTTGAGGCCAGGAGTTTGAGACCAGCCTGGGCTATACAGTGAAAACCCTTCTTTACAAAAAATTTTTAAAAATTAAAGTTTACCAGGAGGAGTGGTATGCACACCTGCACTTCCAGCTACTAGGGAGGCTAAGGTCGGAGGATTGCTTGAACCAGGAAGTTCAAGATTGCAGTGAGCTACAATGGTGCCACTTGTACTCTAGCCTAGGTGACAGAGTGAAACCCTGTCTCCAAAAACTAAATTAAAAAAAAAAAAATGTAAAGAAAAGAAGTGTGAATCTTCCTTTTGGTTATGTTCATCCTGCCTTCCTGTACTGTTATCTCCCTCCTTTTCCTCCAGCTGCCTAGACAGCCCCAGACTAGACCCTGGGAATTCCCAAAGGGAAGCTGTAGAGGATGTGGTCAGGTCATGACCCCTGGGGGAAGATGGATCTGGGAATTCCCACGATCCCCATTGCTACCACGAGGACTCTGGGTGGACACAGCATCCAGGACAGGGAAAGGATTTGCCCATTGGAGAAGAGGACTAAATCAGGCTCACCTTCCCTTCTTCACCTCACCCAGGAGGACACTGGCAAGGCCAACACCCTTACGACAACTCCTTTTCCATGGCAGACACTTTTAGTGGTGAGCTTGTGCTGCTTTCCTAGCTGCATTCAGACAGGGAGGTTTTTAATATCTGAATTGTTTCTTCTAAACAGCTGGCCCCACCCACTCACTGGTACCAGGCGGGTCCCTGCCGGGCTGAGACCAGCCTTAATGTGGCGGGGGGAGCTCAGGAGGCTGGGCAGCGGGCTGTGCTGGGTGTAGCCAATTGCTGCCCAGCTGGGCCTGGCGGGGAGGCTTTTGGTGGTGTTGCTAGGTACCTGGGTAATTGGAGAGGCCGGGATTGGGCTTCTGGGCCACAGAGCTTGACAGCCTCCTTCATCACACTGCACACCGTCATTATGCCAGAGGCCTGCAGCAATCTCTCTGTGGTTACAGCCTGAAAGGATGCTTTTTTAGCTACAGAAATTATGAACTGGCTTTTCAATATCATGGGTCTGTGGTTGTGGCTGCTTTCTTTCGGCTACATTTCTGAGGCTACACTTGGAATAAACAGGCAAAAGATTTAAAAACAAAAAATACCTTCACAAACCCCTGTTTCCAAAAGCTTTGCTTCTTCCTGAAGCAAAGCACACTTGACGTCGGTAGTAAGGGCAACTAAGATGGGGAACTCCGCTTCCTGAGCTCTCTCCATGGTTCACTCTGTGTTAAAAGCTTCTTCCTTGAAATTTCACAGACGGGCTATGGTTCAGGGTAGGGGGTCCAGAGCTCCAGTCATGTGCAGGGCCTCTCAGCGGACTAATGTCAAGTCCATTCAAAGACAATCATAACACCTCAGCCCTCAGTCTCCAGAACCATTTTTGCTTATATTATTTTTTGGATCCTCCCATCTGCTCTGTGAAGAAGACATCTCTATTATTCCCATTTTACAGGTGAACAACTAAGGCAAAAAAGAGGCAGCCGTGATTACATACCTAGTGACAGCAAAGTTGGGGCACAAACCCAGCAATCTCAGGCCAGAGTCTGGGCTGCCCCACACTATTTAATATATTATGTATATTTGTATACACTATTATAATATTTGTATTTTTTTTTTTTGAGATAGAGTCTCACTCTGTCACCAGGCTGGAGTGTAATGTTGCAATCACAGCTCACTGCAACCTCCACCTCCTGGGTTTAAGCGATTCTCCTGCCTCAGCCTCCAGAGTAGCACCACCAAGCCCAGCTAATTTTTGTATTTTTAGTAGAGACGGGCTTTCACCATGTTGGCCAGGATGGTCTCAAACTCCTGACCTGGTGATCTCTCTGCCTCGGCCTCCCAAAGTGCTGGGATTACAGGCGTGAGCCACCGCCCCCAGCCTATAATATTTGTAATAGTAAAAATAATACACACTGGTGTAGAAGACAGGAATTTAATCCTGTATCTTGTCTTATTTTAAACACATCATCTTTGTTGATTGTAAATGGGCTTTCAACACTGTGGTGTGTGCACTAAGGGATATAGTCTGAAAGAATTCCCAAAGACAGACACTATTTATGTGAGTTAACAGACCTAGCACAGCAGAGCACAGGGCTGAAGGAAAACACTGACCCTGAGCCACTTCCTCCTTCATTCAAGGACAGTTGGCTCAGGTCCTTAAGTAAGGAGACAAAATCATGGCTTTCAGTAGATATTTGTAGGCATTTTTCAAAAAAGGCTTTCACTGACTCATCTAGAATTTGTTTTCAATAGTGGTCCATTGATAATGACCAGCTGTCTGGCTTACCCAGGACTAGGAGTTTCTTGGGATGTGAGACTTTTAGTGCTAAAATCAGGGCAAGCCAAGGGTGTTGGTCACCTTGTCATGGACCACGTGCATCAGTATCATCTGGGGAGGTTAGCAGAGATGGCTGGTTCTAATCCTAGGGCAGTAGTTCTTCACCCATGCCTCACATCAGAATCATTTGAGGAGACTTAAATGTGTTTGAGCTCATCCCACATCAATGGAAACTGGGTCTCTGGGGTGAAGGCCTGGCACTCCTATCTTTTCATGAGCAGCCAAGACTGAAAATTTCTCCCCTAGAGATTTGGATTCAGAGGGTCTGGGCTCAGGTCTTGTTCAGAAATCTGCTTGCATTTTTAACAGCTCCCAGAGGATTCTTATATTCACTCTGTTTTGACAATCAGTGAAATGCTTACATGATGAGTGCATCCAATGGTAAGCATGCACTGAATGCCTTGCATGTGTTAGGCTCTGGAAACACATGGAAAAAAAAAAAAGAAAAACAAACCACCTCCTGTTCTCCAGGCCCTCTCTATTCGGTGGGGGATAAAGACCTATAAATTGTTGCAACATGGTATACTGTGGTTTAGATTTAAAAGTGGGTTAGCACCATCAGCATGGTTAGGTCTATTCAATGTCCACAAGCCAAGTATGGTAGACTAAAGACAGTGCATATAATTTGCCACTCCTGTCACTGAGAGATATGGTTTGGGTTTGTTTCTCCTCTCCTTAAGTCTGGGCCAGCCCTGTGACTGGTTTTGACCAATACTACGTGGCAGAAGCTATGCTGGGTACTTTGCAGGGCCAGGCCTTAACAGCTACGTGGCCTGCCCTTTGCTCCTTTGGGAATGCTTCCTCTTTGACGCCTAATACCATATAAGAAGGTTGACTACCTGGAGGCCACCATGCTATGAGGAAGCCCAAGGTACCCACATGAAGAGAGAGGCCATGCAGAAGAGCCAGAAGAGCCTGCTTTGGCTCAGAAGATTGCCTAATTTAAAAAAAGAAGAAAAAAAAAAAGAAAAAAAACATGAAAATAAAATATAGGGCCAGGCATGATGGCTCGTGCCTGTAATTCCAGCACTTTGGGAGGCCGAGGCAGGTGGATCACAAGATCAGGAGTTTGAAACCATCCTGGTGAAACCCCATCTCTACCAGAAAAATACAAAAATTGGCTGGGCATGGTGGTAGGTACCTGCAATCTTAGCTACTAGGGAGGCTGAGGCAGAAGAATCACTTGAACCCAGGAGGCGGAGGTTGCAGTGAACTGAGATAGCACCACTACACTCCAGCCTGGGCAGTAAGAGTGAAACTCCATCTCCAAAAAAAAAAGAAAGAAAGAAGAAGAGCACCAAGGTGCCAGACCTATGAATGGAACCCAGCTCATCCACCAGCTGAATACAGTTGTGAATGACCCTAGCTGATGACTACATGGAGCAGAACTGCTCAGCTGAACCCTGCCCAAATCCCTGGCTTGCAGAATTATGACAAAATAAAACAGCTCTTGGTTTTTTCGGTATTTGTTTGTTTGGAGACAAGGTCTGACTCTGTCACCCAGGCTGGAGTGCAGCGGCATGAACTAGGCTCAATGTAGGCTCCGCATCCTGGGTTCAAGTAATTCTTTTGCCTCAGCCTCCCAAGTAGCTGGGACTACAGGCAAGCACCACCATACCCGGCTAATTTTTGTATTTTTGTAGAAACGGGGTTTCGCCATTTTGCCCAAGCTGGTCTTAAACTCCTAAGCTCAGGTGATCCACTCACCTTGGCCTCCCAAAGTGCTGGAATTACAGGCATGAGCCACTGCGCCTATTCTTGTTTTAAGTCACTAAATTTTGGAGTGATCTGTTAAACAGTGATAGCTACTGGCATGCCTCATCAGATCTGGAAGACAGAATGTCATCTCCTACCATTCTGCCTTTCTTTCCATTGTTCATCTTTGTATTCTTCCACTGAGTAGATTACTGATGCCTGACCAGAAAATGCCCTCCCAAATTAGTCTTCACTCTGTTTCCACTCCTGCCTCCCTCCAACATGAAACAAAACAAAACTGTAAATCAGACTGTATCAACTCTCGGCTTAAAATCCTTCAGTGGTTTCCCATTGTCTTCGGGATAAATATAGGATCCTTATGGCAAATGATAAGATCCTGTATGACCTAGCTCATACCTTCTTGGTGAAATTCACTTTCTACTACTTTCTCCCAACGGCTCAGTGCTACAGCCACAGGGTCGTCTTTCTGTTCCTGGAACATACCAAACTCTCTCCTGCGTCAAGGTCTTTGTACTTACTGTTCCTTCTACCTAGCCCTCCCCCTTCCCTGAAACATACACACAAGTTGGTCTTGTCCTTCATAACCCATAGCTTATCCCCAGGAAGTCTCCCCTGCCCATGCCTTCCCCCCCCCATACACTCTATTGCATTTACCTGCTTATATGCTCCCAGCACTTACCATTATCTAAAAATATCTAGTTTATTTATTGTCTGTCTCTTTCTGCTAGAATATGAGCTCCAGAAAAGTAGAAAAATTTATTTTATATTCCATTTGTATCCCAGTGTCTATAATGGTGCCTACCGCAGCTCAGTAAGTATTTGCTAAATTAACAATCACATGAATGGAGAATGAAGGAAAAGGGAAGTATAAGAGCTCTGACTTTGCAGGAGTCAGGAAATCCTGGTCCTTGCTCCAATTCTGCCCCTGCTTACCTATGGATAAGCCACTGCCCCTCACCTAACCAGAAACCTCACCTCCGCCAACCAACACGTGGCCAGTGATGTTTATCGCTGTCATACACCACAGGTTTTCACAAAAAAAAATTGTTTTAAGACAAAGTCTTGGTCTGTCCAGGCTGGAGTGCAGTGGCACAATCTCAGCTCACTGCAACCTCTGCCTCCCGAGTTCAAGCCATTCTCCTCTCTCAGATTCCTGAGTAGCTGGGATTACAGGTATGTGCTACCATGCCCAACTAATTTTTGTATTTTTAGTAGAGACAGGGTTTTGCCATGTTGCCCAGGCTCATCTCAAACTCCTGACCTCAAGCAATCTACCTGCCTCGGCCTCCCAAAGTGCTGAGATTACAGGAGTGAGCCACTGCACCCAGCCTACAGGCCTTCACAATTTTTTGTTCATAAATCCCCATAAAATTTTTGAAAAAGTTCAGGCGTGGTGGCTTACGCCTATAATCCCAGCACTTTGGGAGGCCAAGGCAGGTGTATCACTTGCCAGGAGTTTGAGACCAGACTGCCAACATGGCAAAATCCGGTCTCTACAAAAAATACAAAAAATTAGCCAGGCATTGTGGCAGGTGCCTGTAGTCCCAGCTAGTCGGGAGGCTGAGGCAAGAGAATTGCTTGAACCTGGGAGGCAGAGGTTACAGTGAGTCGAGATTGTGCCACTGCAGTCCAGCCTGGATGACAGAGCAAAACTCCATCTTAAAAAAAAAAAAAATTTTTTTTAGGAAGCTCTGTTTTCTCTCATACATTTTAAAGTTAATAACTACAATTATTTTTTACAAGTTAAAATCAGCTCCAAGATCAAATTTTCTGTCGTAGTCTTTGTTAGAGACATATTTTAAATATATTTTCATCCAAACCTTAGAGCTACAAATTTCACTTGTTCAGTTTTTGGAAAATGTCTGCTACATAATCCAGTTGGCAAACCCAGTCCTCACTGTCAAACCAATTAGCCAAATCAAACGGATTTTCTGTCCATAAGAAAATCTACCTTCATTTTTAAAAGGTTCCATTAGTGCATTAATTTGCATCCCCATGACAACTGGCTCATGTCTCATTTCTAACTTTATAATACATAAATAAAGAGCCAAAGCACTTAAGTTTAATGGCTAAGAATAATGGCTAAAAGCACAGATTCTAGAGGAATTCAAAGGCGTCTGACTCCAAATTCTGATTTCACCACTTAATACCTCTGCGACCTTGGGCAACTTATTAAACCTCTTTGTGCCTTGGGAACATCTTCTGTAAAAGGAGGGTGGTAAGTATCTACTTTATAGATTCGGTAAGAGTATTGAATTAGTTTATTATCTTTAAAACCTTTAGAACAGTGTCTGGCACATAATTAGCACTGAGCAAATTTTTTGTTTCATTTTGTTTCATTTTGAGACAGGGTCTCAGTCTGTTTCCCAGGCTGGAATACAGTGGCATGATCTCAGCTCACTGCAACCTCTGCCTCCCAGGTTCAAGCGATCTTCCCACCTCAGCCTCCCAAGTAATTGGGACTACAGGTGTGCACCACCACACCTGGGTAACTTTTGTATTTTTTGGTAAAGACAGGGTTTAGCCACATCGCCCATGCTGGTCTCGAACTCCTGAGCTCAAGTGATCCACCCACCTCAGCCTCCAGAATTATTGAGATTACAGGTGTGAGCCACCACACCCGGCCCTATTTCGGTTTTTTTGAGACAGGGTCTTCCTTTGTCACCCAGGCTGGAGTGCAGTGATGCAAACACAGCTCACTGCAGCCTTAACCTCTTGGTCTCAAAATTATGCTCCCACCTTAGCCTCCCAAATAGCTAGGACCACAGGCTATGGACATGCCACTATGTCCAGCAAATCTGGTAGAGATGAGGTCTCATCATGTTACCCAGGCTGGTCTCAAACTCCTGGGCTCAAGTGATCCTCTCGCTTCAGTCTCTCTAAGTGCTGGGATTGTAGGCATGAGCCACTGTGCCCAACCTAAACAAGTATTTATATTTCTTTATTTTTATTTTATTTTTTATTTCCTGGCTTTATGTAATCAGCTTTCTCAGGTTGAATAAACAAGTATTCATTTTTGTTTGTTTTTTGGGGAGTTTTTTTGAGACGGAGTCTCACTGTGTTGCCTGGGTTGGAGTGCAGTGACACAATCTTGTCTCACTCCAACCTCCACCTCCAGGGTTCAAGTGATTCTCCTGCCTCAGCCTCCGGAGTAGCTGGGATTATAGGCACATGCCACCACTCCTGGCTAATTTTTGTATTTTTAGTAGAGACAAGGTTTCACCATTTTGGCCAGGCTAGTCTTGAACTACTGACCTCAAGTGATCCACCCGAAGTGCTGGGATTACAAGTGTGAGCCACCACAACCGGCCAACAAGTATTCTTTTTTTTTTTTTTTTTTTTTTGACAGAGTTTTGCTCTTGTTGCCCAGGCTGGAGTGCAATGGCACCATCTCAGCTCACCGCAACCTCTGCCTTCTAGGTTCAAGCGATTCTCCTGCCTCAGCCTCCTGAGTAGCTGGGATTACAAGAATGTGCCACCATGCCTGGCTAATTTTGTATTTTTAGTAGAGACAGGGTTTCTCCATGTTGCTCAGGCTGGTCTCAAACTCCCGACCTCAGGTGATCTGCCCGCCTCGGCCTCCCAGAATGCTAGGATTACAGGCATGAGCTACTGTGCCCAGCCCCAGCAAGTATTCTTAAATAAAATAAATACTACGAGTCTATAGTAGAGGCACAGCACCCTTCAGTTTCTCCTGCCTAATCTCTCTTTACTTGCTATCTCTCAGGAATGGAGCATTCTCTAATTGCCCTTTAGAACAATGGACCTTATTCAATGGATTTGGGATGGACAGAGGTGTAACTTTCTTATAAAGCCAAAGAAGAGAAACAGTGAAAACGGAGTTGATCTGCAGCCAATTAAGCCAACTGGGTTCCTTTCCTCATGGGGGCCCCATGTGCAATGGCTGCAAACAGCAGCTTCTTTGGTAGTGTAATGCAGCCTGTTTCTTGTATGGGTTGCTCTAAGGGACCTTGAGACAGGCCTTTCAGATGAATGTTCATGTCTCTGACCTTGCACTACCCCAATGTAGGCTCCAAACAGGCATGAGAGGTGCCTTTGGAAAGCCCCAGGGCACAGTGGCCGGGGTTCACACTGGCCAAGTAATCATGTCCATCCGCACCAAGCTGCAGAACAAGGAGCATGTGATGGAGGCCCTACACAAGTTCAAGTTCCCTGGCCACCAGAAGATCCACATCTCAAAGAAGTGGGGCTTCACCAAGTTCCATGCTGATGAATTTGAAGACATAGTGGCTGAGAATCGGCTCATCCCAGATGGCTGTGGAATTAAGTACATCCCCAGTTGTGGCCCTCTAGACAAGGGACGGGCCCTGCACTCATGAGGGCTTCCTCTGCGCTGCCCCTTCTTAATACTCACCAATAAATTCTACTTCCTGTCCACCAAAAAAAAGGGAGAGAAAGAAAGAAAGAGAGAGAGAGAGAAGGAAGGAAGGAAGGAAAAACGGGGTCGGAAAGGAGAACTTAAAAGCATCCAGACAAGCAGATGGCTTTTAGCCAAGAGTCTCTGCGGAAGCTGAGAACCTGGAAATGGATTCCTTTAATATTATCTGTGCCCCTGCACCCCAGTTCCAGGACCACTGGCCAGTTTGACACACCCTCCCTGGGCACATTCAGAGCTAGGTATAATTCCTGGAGATCCTTCTATAACTCCATCTCTATCTCTCTGGCATAATAAAGCACAAGGTATTGTAAGTAATATCCTTGAACCTATTCTAGATTATACAAAAGTAAAGTATTCATAAATTCAAAACTTTTAATAAGAGGAACAGATTCGCTGTGACCCAGTATACAGCTGAGGGCAAAGTACCAGTCTTCAGGAACAGGCCAACTCAAGAGACCCTTCATGAACAAACCACGATGAAGTCCTAAAAAGAAGACTAATTTCTATAGATAGGTGGGGATCCATCAGGCCTGAAAACCTTGGCATCGTCATCTCCTGGGCCCCCACACAGCAGCCTCACTTCTGAAATGCAAATCAGGTGGTGTCACTCCCATTGCTAAATCCTTTCAGTGGGTATCCAATGTCCTTGGTTTAAAGCCTAGATTCCTTAATGAGGCACAGAAAGGCCTCATGACCTGAACCCTGCCTATTTATTCACCCTCATTTCTTTCTATTTCCCCAAATACACCCTACGCCCCAGCCACACCAAGCCCCTAGCAGTTCCAGCTCTGACTCTCTACCAGGTCTTTTCATGAGCTCCTCCCTCTGCTAGAGCACCTTCCCCCCACCCCAGTGGGTGATAATGTGATAGCTGTCCCTTACTATCACATTTGGAAATCAGTTAAAGAAAAGAAAAAAAAAAAGGCCTGGCACAGTGGCTCACGCCTGTAATCCCAGCAATATGGGAGGCTGAGGTGGGTGGATCATGAGGTCAGGAGATGGAGACCACCCTGGCCAACATGGTGAAACCCTGTCTCTGCTAAAAAATGCAAAACTTAGCTGGGTGTGGCGGCACATGCCTGTAGTCCCAGCTACTGGGGAGGCTGAGGCAGGAGAATCACTTGAATCCGGGAGGCAGAGGTTGCAGTGAGCCAAGATTGCGCCACTGCACTCCAGCCCGGCAACAGTGTGAGACTCCATCTCAAAAAAAAAAAAAAAAAAAGAAAAAGAGAAAAACATTTTAATTAAAAAACAAAACCAAAAGACTCTGTCCTTTACAACTCCTCTGCAAAGCCTTATTGAGTGTCTATCACGTGCTCAGCATTGTGTCAGGCACTAAGGATGCAAAGGAGAATACAGCAGACAGGGGAGAATTAAAGGCCCTTCTAAGTTCCGTCAGCAACCTCTGCTTGTGTTTAGGGTATCATTGTCTTCTTTGCATTATGACTATCTCCTCTACAAGGCTGTGAGCATTCTGAGGATAGGGCTTCTGTGTTATTCATCTTTGAAGCCCTACTACCTAGTCTATGGAATGCATCAGTAAATATTTGTCAAATTCACTTAGTCACAAAGGATTCATTGAAAATTTTTCTATCAGGGATGAATGAGGTGCTGGTTATAAAACTGAATCAATAGGATCATGGTTATGATCCCTGCCCTCTTGAAACCTTGTAGTCTCAGGGGATAAACAGGCACTTGATTTAATGAATTATGTAGGAATGAGTGAATGAGTTAACGAATCAGGGAAGGAGTCTGGATGCAGCAGCCCAGAGCAGGAGATCTACAGGAAGTGAAAGGTCACTGTCTAGGGAGGTAGTTGAGGAATTCTGATGCCCTTTTGGTCTTTCTTGTTTCTTTTCCTTGAGAGAGGGTCTTGCTCTGTCACCCAGGCTGGAGTGCAGTGACCTGATCTCAGCTCACTGCAGCCTTGACGTCTCAGGCTCAAGTGATCCTCCCATCTCAGCCTCCAAAGTAGTTGAGACAGGCCAGGCTTGGTGGCTCATGCCTGTAATCCCCGCACTTTGGGAGGCCAAGGCAGGTGGATCACTTGAGTCCAGGAGTTCGAGACCATCCTGGGCAACATGATGAAATCTTGTCTCTACCAAAATACAACAATAAGAAGAAAAGTTAGCCGGGCATGACAGTATGTCCCTATAGTCCCAGCTACTCAGGAGGCTGAGGTGGGAGGACCACCTGAGCTGGGGAGGGTGCCACTGCACTCCAGCCTGGGCCACAGAGTGAGAGTGCCTCAAAAAACAAAGTAGCTGAGACTACAGGCACACACCACCAGCCAGGCTAATTTTGTTTATTTTTTGTAGAGAAGAGGTCTCACTATATTGCCCAGGCAAGTCTCAAACTCGTGGACTCAAGCAATTCTCCTCCTAGGCCATCCTAAAGTGCTGGGATTACAGGCGTGAGCCACGTGCCCAGCCTTCTTTTTTTGAGACAGGGTCTCCCTTGTTGCCCAGGCTGGTTTTGAACTCCTGGCTTCGAGGAATCCTCCTACTTCAGCCTCCCAAAATGTTGGGACTATAGGCATGAGCCACTGCCCCAGCCTGGTCTTTCTAATATAGAGAAACTTGAAAGACAGCAAATAGCAGAGCAAAACCATGGAGTTTAGAGTCTGACCTAGACTTGAATTCTGGGCCCATCACTTATTAGCCATGTGACCTTAGGCAAATCCCTTAACCTGTTTGTATCGCCATTTCCCCATCTATAAAATGGGGTTGATAGTAATATCATAAGAGGATTAGGATTAAATCAGAGAACTCATTTAAAAGCCCTTACCCTGTGTCCATAGTTTAGGAACTGGTGGTTCCCATCACTTGCTCAGTGTTGGATATGCAAATTCAGAAACACAGCATGTCTGGACTCAGCCCTGGCCTGGTGTTTTCCCCACAAACCAGAAGCTGACACCTTCCCTACTCCCATGCCTGTGTGGTTCTCCTTTTTTATTTATTTATTTATTTATTTTTTTTTTTTTTTTAAAGATGGGGTTTCACCATGATGGCCAGGCTGGTCTTGAACTCCTGACCTCAGGTGATCCACCCACCTCGGCCTCCCAAAGTGCTAGGATTACAGGCGTGAGCCACTGCACCCGGCCAAATCTTTTTGCTGGTGGTGTTGATTGATCAGAAGTGTTTTCTTTTTTTTTTTGAGACAGAGTCTCATTCTATCACCAGGCTGGAGTGCAGTGGCACGTTCCCAGCTCACTGTGACTTCCATTTTCCGGTTTTAAGCAATTCTCCTGCCTCAGCCTCCTGAGTAGCTGGGACTACAGGCACACACCACCACACCTGGCTAATTTTTTGTACTTTTAGTAGAGACGGGGTTTCACCATGTTGGCCAGGATGATCTTGATCTCTTGACCTCGTGATCTGCCCGCCTCGGCCTCCCAAATTGCTGAGATTACAGGCGTGAGCCACCGTGCCTGGCCTTTATTATATTTTTTAAAGACAAGGCCTCACTTTGTTGCCAGGCTGGTCTCGAACTCCTAGACTCAAGCAATCCTCCCGCCTTGGCCTCCCAAAGTGCTGGGATTACAGGCATGAGCCATGGAGCCCAGCCTTCTCTTCCTTCACCACTCCCTCATCGCTGGCCAGTTCTGTTTACATGCTGCCTAAGTGCTTTCAAGGCCCGGGGTTGTCTAGCATATCTTTACAAGTCTAAGGGGAGGGAGGTGCTGGTTAGGAAGGGGCATGGCAAGAAGGCAGTCAAAGACAAAGGGCATAGCACAGGTGTTTAGGAAGGCCCCACAATCAGCCTGGCATCCAGCTTGGTGCTCAACACGCGTTGTCTCCTGTCATCTTCATAAAAATGTCATTTTAAGCTGGCCCCCAGGCTTCACACCTACAGTCTCCCAGTTACTCAGGAAGCTGAAGCAAGGGCTGAAGCTTGAGCACAGTAATTGGAAGTTGTAGTAAGCTACGATCAGGCACTGGACTCCAGCCTGGGCAATGTAGCAAGACCCTGTCTCTTTAAAAAAAAAAATTGGGGCCAGTCGCTGTGGCTCACACCTGTAATCCCAGCATTTTGGGAGGCCGAGAGGGGGAGATCACGAGGTCAGGAGTTCAAGACCAGCCTGGCCAAGATGGTGAAACCCCGTCTCTACTAAAACTACAAAAATTAGCCCGATGCAGTGACAGGTGCCTGTAATCCCAGCTACTTAGGAGGCTGAGGCAGGAGAATCGCTTGAACCCCAGGAGGGGGCGGGGAAGAAGTTGCAGTGAGCCGAGATCTCGCCACAACACTCCAGCCTGGGCAACAAAGAGTCCCTCTCAAAAGAAAAAAAAAATGATAGCTGAGGAAACTGAGGCTCAAGAGGTAAACAGGAGATATGGGATATAAAGCCAAGTCTCTCTGTGACTCCAAGATAGTTTTCCACTCTGCCATGCTGCTCACCAGCTTGTAGATGATCATCAAATGTTTGAGGAATAAGTTTCAGTTTTCTTTTTCAAGAGGAACAGAAATTGTGCAGCCCTCTTTCCAGAGAATCCAGGAACATGCTCAAACAGTGATGAATAAACAAATGAACACTAATGAATAAATGAAAGATTGAGTGAAATCCCTCTGATACCCACACCAGGAAGAAGGAAACAAATAACCCTAGAGGAGCCGCCTTGCAGGAAGAAGTGGGGACTGTCTCCCGGGCCACGGTCTCCAGTGTCCAGGTCAGCAAAGGGCGAGGAACTGACTTAGTTGGAGTTAGAAAAACTTAGGAGGGTCGAGGGTGCTGAGGAGAACGTGATGACTGGAGAGAAAGCCAGTGACTGAAGCGCAGGGAAGAGGAATGAAATTACCCCGTCCGCACCCTCAGCCCTTCGCTGCCATTTCATTTGGGGAGACAGACCCTGACGCCTGGCCCAACATGCTGCCAACTTTTAAATGAAAGTTGCAGGATCCAAAGCGGCCACACCAGGAGGTCACTGCAGAAGGGGGGTTACCAAGGGAGCACCCCACACCTCCCCCCTCCTTCCTGCACCAGCCCCTCCCATGCCCTCACCCTACACTTCCTGCCACCGCCCCCTCGTCCTGACATGGGGACTCCCTCCACTCCCTCCCAGCTCCCACATCTTACTCTGAGAGACAAGGTAGGGGCGTCCCAGGCCGCACCGCCGGCTGGTCCTTGAGTTCCAGGCTTTTTGGGCCAGGGGGTTGCCCGCTGCCCTGAAGCTCCCTCTATGCCAGGCGCTCCCCAGTCCCTCCCCAAACGAAAAACCTCCAGACAGGTTCCACAGCTGCGCAGCCCAGGAGGAGGGAGCCTGAGGAAATCCCCTCCCGGCTGGGCTGGGCTGGGCTGCTTGGCAGTCTTGCTCCTGGGCTGGCCCTAGATGAATGAGTCCTCCCCCTCGCCTGCTTGGGTCTGAGCCAGGGAGCCGGTGGCAGCCTCTGCTCTTTCTCCAGGGCACTGGGCTCCATTCCACCTCCAAGTCCTGCCCTCCTGCTTCATGCCTGGGTCCCCTGCCCTCCCCTCTCAGCTCTCTGACACCTCGACAGGGTGGTCTCTATCAATGGAGTGGCCTCTATCAATGGGGTGAGCTCTATCAACGGGGTGGTCTCTATCAGCCGGGTGGTCTCTAACAACGGAGTGGTCTCTACCGCTCTGCATTTTGTTGTTCTCCAGTGTGAAGTCAGGCCTGGTGCTGAGCACCAGGGCGGGCGACTTGACGACCCTCAGCAGAGGTTTAGTCCATGGAAGAACTGATGACACCATGGCCCCTGGTGAAATAGCTTCATTGGCTCTGATTATTCATTCAAAGTGTTTTGAGAGTAACTGGCCTTGTGCAAGGCCCTGAGGATGAAGAGGTAGAATGACGCGGTCCCTGTCCTCCTACTCCACTAGGAAGACAAAGAATGAAGCTCTAAGTAGACGCTGGGCAAGATTCAGCCAGAGGTGGCACGGTGGCTCAGGCCTTTAATCCCAGCACTTGGGGAGGCCAAGGTTGGCGGATCACCTGAGGTTGGGAGTTCGAGACCAGCCTGACCAACATGAAGAAACCCCATCTCTACTAAAAATACAAAATTAGCCAAGTGTGGTGGCGCATGCCTGTAATCCCAGCTACTCAGGAGGCTGAGGCAGGAGAATTGCTTGAACCCAGGAGGCAGAGGTTGCAGTGAGCAGAGATTGTGCCATTGCACTCCAGTCTGGATAACAAGAGCAAAACTCAGTCTGAAAAAAAAAAAAATTTTTCAGGCAGAAGGGACCAGGGAGGACTCCCCCTGTGTGGAAGTATTCTGGTAAAACCCTTAGACGACATGACATACAAGATGGGTTTTGAAGGATGAGCAGGGGTTTCCCAGAATTGTGAGGAGGGAGGGGGAGCACAGGCTGACAGAAGAGGCCATGAGAAGGGACGGAATTCCGCAGGAACCACTTGAAGTTCAGAATTGTGGGCATGGAGTGTCAGATCAGGAAGGGCCTTATGTGCCTTGATAAACGGCTTGGACTGTGTTCTGTAGGTTCTGGGGCATCGCAGAAAGGTGTATGTGTGTTTGTTTAGTTTGTTTGTTTGAATACAGGGTGTCTCTGGGAGACAGAGGTTACAGTGAGCTGAGATTGGGCCACTACACTTCAGCCTAGACAACAGAATGAGACTGTCTCTCTGTCTCAAAAAAAAATGGGGTCTCTCTAAGTTACCCGGGCTAGAATGCAGTGGTGCAGTCATAGCTTGAATCAGCCTTGAACTCTTGGGCTCAAGTCTCAAGTGATCCTCCCACCTTAACTTCCTGTGTAGCTGGGACTACAGACACGCACCACCATGTGGCCAACCAGTTTTTCCTTTTTTTTTTTTTTTTTTTGAGATGGAGTCTCACTGTGTCACCACGCTGGAGTGTAGTGTCGCCATCTCGGCTCACTGCAACCTCTGCCTCCTGGGTTCAAGCAATTATCCTGCTTCAACCTACCGAGTAGCTGGGGTTATAGGCACACACCACCATGCCTGGCTAATTTTTATATTTTTAGCAGAGAGGGGATTTCACCATATTGGTCAGGCTGGTCTCAAATTCCTGACCTAGTGATCCACCCACCTCAGCCTCCCAAAGTGTTGGGATTATAGACATGAGCCACCGCGCTCGGCCCAGTTTTTAAATTTTTTGTACAGATGGGATTTCACTATGTTGCCCAGGGTGATCACGAACTGCTGGCCTCAAGAGATCCTCCCGCCTCGGCCTCCCAAAGTGCTGGGATTACAGGCTCTACACCACACTTGCTAGCTCACAGATAGGCTTTAAACAAGGGCCACAAACTATCAGATTGCATTCAAAATAGATCCCTGGGGCCAGGTGTGGTGGCTCACACCTGTAAGGGGAGGGTTGGCCTGCCTGCTCTTCAAGGTCCCCATATCCTTGCCTCTGACATTTTGGGATTCTGGCACACTAGCTTCCTTAGGTCATTTAACTAACAGCTCCAGGATATGTTTGTCTATTCTCAATCACTGTAGAAGCTTCCAGATTGCTCTTTGGAACAGTTGGAGGCCCCTTAACCACTGTGGCTTCCCAGGCAGCAGAGAAAACTTGGCCAGAAGGAGCTTATGTTCCATTATTTTAAATAGAAAAATTAATATTGCATTCACAGCCCACCTAAAAAGCCCAGCCATTTTGTCTGAATAGCAGTAAAACACCCTTAAACATCTATTTAACAAACTAAGGATTTTCACATAATATGAAGCCTTACAATCTCTACATAATACAAAGTATTGACCTCATTTGATGTAATTGTTACATAGTGATACTGTACAGTGGTAGATGCATGTTATATTTTCTTTCAATAAACATGTACTGTAATGTTAATTACACTGAAATGGTATATTAAACATGTACTGACTACAAGTGCCACTTAGCATAACAAAATATATGAATAAGCCAATTTGAAAATTACACTAATCAATACGTTTCCTGAGTGAGGTTCGGGGGTAAGAGGGGGAGGTGGTGGCTATAAGGTAGGTGAGATGGCTGAGGCTGGTCCATGCCCACATCCCAGGAACTGGGAATACCCTTTCTTTTTGACATTTAAGATTTGGGAAGCAAATGGCTCTGACCTATTATCTGAAGCCGTAGATGAATCATTGGGTTAAAAAAAGAAAATCCAAGTGCACATCTGTTTGCTTTTCCTCTGCTTACAGCTGTACAGCCTGGGACCATGCTCCAGTCATTGCATTTTTACCTACGACGAATCTGCTTGTGTCAAGGCCACACTCTCTTGTCATCATAGCTTGCTTGCCTGACGCAGGCTTGAGTGATGGGCACATACATGGGCAGCCTCATTCTGTGCACACACCCCTGCCCTTAATACTCTTCATGACTTCTGCTTTTCCTGTTAATGAAGACTGTTTCCAGGCCACCTAAGCTCACTCACTGTCTTCCCCAGTTTTACGATCTCCCAGAAGGTACTTTCACTTAGAATGTGAGGAAGATGCCAGCAAATGATGCTCAACACATTTGGACAATGCGATAAAGGGAGACAGAGCTGAGACAGGACCGCGGTACACGCTGCAGAACGCTCAGCAGGGCTCACCCACAATGTACACGTTGTCACTGGCACACAAGTCGACGAATCAGGCAGGTATTCAATCAGGGCAGCAAACTAGAGGTAATAATTTTGCAAGCCATCGTCATGAGTATTCAGATACAGAGAGTTCAGATATCAAGGAATACCTGAATTTGATTAAATATTTGTAATCCTTAGTGTCACCTCCCAATTACATGGTAACTACATACTGTGGCTTGAGGAACTCTACCTTCTATTAAGAAAACTAGAGTGTGTTAAGGTGAAGCCTCTTGTTAAGTAACCTCTTTCCATCACAGAGCAATGATGTCCTATGGTAATTCACCATATAGGGGCTATATATTACCGAAAGTCACACTGGAGTGCAGGATCCAGATCTCTTTTTCATAGGTTTTACTACTTTGGAATAGAAATTGTCAAAAGACCTGCACCTGAAATAACGAACTCCATAAAAATAAGAGTCCTCAATGTTCTTTAAATGGCAAAACCTTTTTTCTCCACAAAATCTTGTAAACCTCAATATATAGCACAAAAATAGAGCTTCTCTGGGTCCAGGCACGGTGGCTCACGCCTGTAATCCTAGCACTTTGGGAGGCCGAGGTGGGTGGATCACCTGGGGTCAGGATTTCAAGACCAGCCTGGCCATCATAGTGAAACCCCATCTTATTAAAAAAAAAAAATAGAGCTTCTCTGATTGACATTGGTGGTAGTGTGGTAAGGATTAGCACCCAGCTCACATGGCCACCTAAGGTGCTACAGAGGCCAGGCTGAAAACTCAAGAAGTGAGCGAGTAACAGGGCCAGGGCTAGTGTTCAGGATTCTCCTCCACACAGTGCTGGTTTGCATGGACCTGTGACTACTGTAGAATCAGGAACCTTCACCAGTTTGTCTGGGCTGTCTTATTCTGAAAACCATGTTACCTCGTGAGCAAGGCGGTCAAAGAGGTACTGCTGTGTCATCACTTCATTCCAGTGCCTATCCACCTCCTCCCCAAGGTGGGTATCCTCACACTCCTTCAGCTTGATGAGAGCTGTGACCTGTTCCCGCCGAAAACAAAAACGCTCAGGTGTGGGAACATACCACTTCCCCCAGAACACACCTGGTCCTGTCCAGCCCGGCTTGTGATGAAGCCAGCATGATAGAGAGGGATGAAGCTAGGGGGACACTATGGTAAGAGTAAGGTGGGGCTGCAAAGCTGAAAAACTAGCCAACAAACAGCCCTGTTAAGATTTGTATCTGGGGGGCTTCTGTGGGCCAAAGGCCAAAAGACCAGGCTGGATCAGTCACCTGGGTGTTGAATGCCTCTTCAGCGAGGTTCTCGATCTTCTCCTCAAAGCTAGAAAGGAACTCTTCTATCTTCTTATCAACAACTTCAGAACTGAAACAAAACATCTTCAATTCAGTCATCAGAAACCTGATCTCAGGCAGAAGGCTAAAGAAGGAATTAAGACTAAGACGATTTCCAGGAAAAAAGGCTCAAGAGTTTTCCCAGGCCTCAGTATTCCACCTTAAGGTGAGTAAAGGAAGAAAACAAAACCCTTCCCCTCACCCCACCTCCAGCCCAGTTTCCTGGTCTCTTCATAATGAAGCTGTCACAACCATGTTTGACCATTCCAAAGCTGAAAACAGGTTTCAGCATGCATGTCAGATCAAGCATCCTTTCCCTTCTTGTCCTCAGGTCTTCCTGAAGAGAAGACACATTGGCAAGCCCTGCACAATGACCACAGGACTTGAATCAAGTCCTATAGGGCCACTGGAACTACCGATCAGTCCTAGAACAGGCCATCTTCCCAGCTTCCACTGACTAAACAGCAAACCTAAGGTTTCAGGAAGCACATGCAGCCCTTGACTACTCTCCATGACCACAACAGGAGGTTACACTCATCTATTCACTTCCTTACTCACTTGTATTTGGTTGTCTGAGTCCCCACGGTGACAGAAAATCCTAGAATCCCAGATGTGTTCCTATAGGTAGGGTAGACATGGTACCTACAGGCAAAGAAAAAAGTTATATGAGCTCAGGTGGTCATCTGGGCCCTGGCCTTGGAGGCATTAGATCTGAGTGGGAAACGTTTCTGCCCACCCTTACTGGGACTGGAGGTCCTGAAACAGGACCCAAAAATGTTAAAGTGGCCATACCTCTCCTGAATTGGGGACCATGAACTAGCCTTTTTTCTTATCTTGAAACTTGACCAAACTGAAAACCTGATCATAGTCCAAGAGACAAATTCCCAAAGTTTGGATAAGTATCACCCTATGAGATGGAAGGAAGCTCTAACAGGCTGCTCAGTAAGGATATCTGATAACTTCAGCCCTAGGCCCTTATTTGAGCTCAGTGGCCTTGCCAGCAGACTTACCCAAGAGTCTGCTTGGTTGGAAGGAAGTCAAAACAAGGTTCTTCCATGTGCATCTGTAATTCAACATATCGCCCATCAGCCCAACTCCTCCCAGCAGAGAAACCTCCATTTCTTCTCCCAGAGTGTTTCCCAAGCCCAGCCTCCCTTAGTGCCTTTTTCCTAATTGGCCCCGGCCTCCTGTCCATGCTTATACTGGGTGAGAACAGTAAATGACCATCTCACCTTCGAATCACAGGTCTCTGACCACCGCATGTCCCTATCCCAGGCAGAAAAGGCCAGGCCTCACAGTGGGTCAGGGGGCTGCTGAAAACCTCAGCATCTCCTTTATACACTTACCACCAGCAGCTCCATAAGAGCATATTCTCTTAGGCTCCTGGTACCTGACTGACAAGAGAAGGTAGTCAGGCCAACTGAATATCCAATGATTTATAGGGCTTTTAAATAATCCAGCTATTCTAGGCAACCACTTAGGTATCACCACCAGTGCTCTCCCTCTAGAGAGTTGATCATACTTTGATGTTGTTTACATATCTGCCTTCCCACCAGACTGAAGGTCTATGAGGACAGGAGTCATGCTCGATCATTTGTACTCCCGGAACTAGCATAGAATTGCAGGTACAAAGAAAGGTGGGATTAATAATCTCTGACTTTACCAGATCCTGCCTAGAGGACTCAAAGGACCCAAAGGACCTAGAGGACCCAAAGGACCCTGAGCCCATTGACATAGAACCTGGATTAAAGCAAAGAAAATAACATTTAATACTGAGTGAATACATTCTCTTCCCCTTTTGAGAATTACGTGTTCTTATTTATAAAATAAGGAGTAAGTGGAGGGATGAGCCTTGTCTGAAGTGATTTCTACTGGGGAAAATTCATGGTAATAAGTACTCTGTGCCAAGAGCCCTTGCCTGGTACTCCCACGGGGCTTGGGAAAACAGGCAACTATTCCTTCTCTTCCCTTTGTGGATTGAGACTTAAATTTTTTTGGAGGCCAAGACGGAAACTAAGGTTGGTTTTGGGGTCGGAGAATGAAGATAGAGAGAAGGGGAGGATAGCAGCCACAATTTCAAGAGGGATCATTTATGTATTCCAATCAAAGGGCCAGCCCTGAGAAACTGGGAAACCATGGAGGAGGATGGTTAACAGCCAAACGGTTTAAGGAGAGAATCTTGAACAAGCATCTGACTGAGGAAAAGGCCTTAGGTACAAGGCTCCACAGACATGTCCAACTCAATATGTACCAGAACAACCTCCTCATATGCTCCCAATCTTGACACTATTCCTGCTCCACCAACCCACTGCTTCAAGCAAGAACTTTGGGCATCCTTCTAGATTCCCTTCTCTCCCACCCCCACTGAGTGAGATCTGGTCATCTTCTATTTCTTAAGCACTTCTTTTTCCTTCTCTTTTTGAAACACAGGTCTTGCTTCGTCACCTAGGCTGAGGCTGGAGTGCAACGGTATGATCTCAGTTCACTGTAGCCTCCACCTCCTGGGCTCAAGCAGTCCTTTCACCTCACTCAGCCTCCCGAGTAGCTGAGACTACAGGTGC
>PVKP010035772.1:0-22995 GCA_004027715.1 Plecturocebus donacophilus | reverse complement strand
TTGCACTGGTTTCTTCCCATTTTTGTGGATTTATCCACCTGTCATCTTTGTAATTGCCGACTTTCAGATTGGGTCTCTGAGTGGACGTCTGGCTTGTTGGTGATGAAGTTTTTTCTGTTTCTTAGTTTTCCTTCGGGGGGCGCCCCTTCCCCACAGAGCTGGGCCTTCCCGGGTTCAGCTGTGCTTCTCAGTCCTCAGCACTTCCAATTGTTGTTCTCCCTGTGGGGACGGGACCCGCCGAGCCCCGACTAAAAGGGCGTCCAGTCCCGCACACTCCGCACCGAGAAGCGCCGCGCCGGCCAAAAGAGTCGCGCTGGCGACCCATGTGGCTCCCTCGCCGGGAATCTCGCAGTCCGTGGGCATCAAATATTCGTCTGCAACTGCGGCGTCCACTCGCTCTCTGCGCCCTCACTGTGAGCCACAATCCCGAGCTGCTGCTACGCGGCCATCTTGGATCTCTCTCCGCCCGGTGATGAAGTTTTTCGGTTTCTTAGTTTTCCTTTGGCGGATGCCGGTTCCCCTCAGAGCCAGACCTTCCCGGGTTCGCTGTGCTTGCTGTGAAACTCTCAGTCCTCAGCGCTTCCAATTGCTGTTTTCCTTGTGGGGATGGGACTAGCCGAGCCCGTTGGTCCCGTATACTCTGTATCGGGAAGTGCCGCGCCGGCCAAAAGAGTCGCGCTGGCGACCCGTGTGGCTTCTCTGCTGGGAATCTCGTGGTCTGTGGGCAACAAAAATTCGTCAGAAAGTGCGGCGTCCACTGGTTCTCTGTGCTTTCACTGGGAGCTACATTCCTGAGCTGTTGCTAGTCGGCCATCTTGGATCTCTCTCCCTAAAATTTTTATTTCTTTAATTTTCTGCCAAGGCTCTGTCATTCACTTTTTGTATTTCTATGACATCAGTTGTAATGCCTCCTTTTTCATCTCTGATTCTACCTATTTAAGTCTTCTCTCTTTTTCTCTGAGTCTAGCTAAAGGTTTATCGATTTTATCTTTTCAAAAAAATCAAATATTTGTTTCATTGACCTTTTGAATTGTTTTTTTTTTTTGTCTCTCTTTTATTTCTGCTCTGAGCTTTATTACTTTCTTTCTCCTACCAATTTTAGGTTGAGTTTGTCCTTGCTTTTCTAGGTCTTTCAGGTGCATCATTACATTGTTTATTAAAAATCTTCCCTTTTTTGATGTAGGCATTTATTGTTATAAACGTCCTCTCAGAACTGCTTTTGCTGCATCCCATAGGTTTTGGTGTGATGTGTTTCCATTCTCATTTGTCTCAAGAATTTTTTAAATTTCCCTTTTAACTTCTTCATTACCCATTGCTTAGAAGCAAATTGTTTAATTTCTAGGTATTTGTAAAGTTTCTGAAGTTTTTCTTCTTGTTGATTTCTAATTTATACCATCTTGTCCATAAAATATACTCAGTATGATGTCTAGCTTCTTAAATTTGTAAAGACTTGTTTTGTGGCCTAACGTCTTCTATCCTGGAGAATGTTCCGTATGCAGTTCAGAAGAATGGGTATTCTACAGCATGTGTTATAGATGACTGTCAGGTCCATTTGGTCTGTGGTGCAGTTTAAGTCTATTGTTTCTTTGTTCATTTTCTGTCTAGATTATTTGTTTGTTGCTGAGAGTGGTAAAGGAACTTCTCAAGTAAGTACATCAGAAAGAAAGAAAACACCACAGAAGGAAGGTATGAGCATGAGACAGAAAGGCTGAAAGTAGGCGGGGCGCGGTGGCTCACGCCCTAATCCCAGCACTTTGGGAGGCCAAGGCGGGCAGATCACGAGGTCAAGAGATTGAGACCATCCTGGCCAACACAGTGAAACCCCGTTTCTACTAAAAATACAAAAAAATTAGCCAGGCATGGTGGCACGTGCCTGTGGTTCCAGCTACTCAGGAGGCTGAGGTGGAAGAATCGCTTGAACCCAGGAAGTAGAGGTTGCAGTGAGCCGAGATTGAGCCACTGCACTCCAGCCTGGAGACAGAACAAATCTCCGTCTCAAAAAAAAAAAAAAAAAAAAAAAAAAGAGAGAGAAAGGCTGAAAGTAGAGGATGGAAAAAATATACCAGGAAAATACTAATGAAAAACTCTGGCATAGCTGTATTAATTTTAAACGAAAGGGGGGAATGTTAGTGAAGATAATAAAGGTCACTACATAGTTTTCAAAAGTTTTAATCAGGAAAAAAGAATTCTAAATATATATGAATATAAGATAGGCTCAAAAAATATGAAGAAAAATTGAGATGACTGCAAGGAGAAATTGAGTTTCACATACTTCTTAAAACAACTGACCGATTGAACAGGCAAGAAATTAAAATTTCAACAACCCATTTGTCAAGTTTTATCAAGTAATCACATGTGGAACATAGATTGCCAACAATAGATAATACACATGCTTTTCAAACACTCTAGAAACATTTGAAAGGCAGTGGGAATATATTGAGTGTATTCAGTGCTGTTAGAAGAACTAAGAGAGGTAAAGAGATAATTAACGCCTCCTCCTGGGTTCTAATCCTTGCCCTAAATACTAACTTGTAGCAATTCTAAGCAAGGCCTGAAGAAGAAAGTCTTTCATAGACTCTCAAGGTGGAGGGACTTCAGAGCCATCTATGCCAGTCCTATCCCTAATCTAAAAGTCTCCACAACATCCCCCTGAAGCCTTTATCTAGCTTCTGTTTAAATTTCTCCACAAGGAGGAATGTGATAGTCCCAGGGCAGCCCTCTCAGTCTCTCCCAATCTTAAATGGCTAGCATGCCTTCAAATCAGTCATTCTTTCATAGCAGCAATTCAACTGTATGTCTGAGCTAATTAGTCATTATCTTACAGACTGTGGGCAGTGTCACGGGATGGGTCTCATGATGATACTGTAAGAAATTCTACCCAGAACCCAGATGTCAGGTCTAGGTGACTGTGCCTGCTAAAATCTATTGTATAACCACACAGGGCAGCTATGTGGAGTTTCAGGATGATGTGGTTAAGCTTTGCAAGCCCTACTCAGGGGTTTTTGCAAGCTGGAAGTGCCTTAGCTTGGATTGGCGGAATACGTACACTTCTCCCATTGAGAGTTTTTAAAAAGTGTAATAAAAAACAGATATAATGAAAAACAGCAAAATTCTAGCCTAGCTTTTTCTAGTCCCAGTTCTCATCCCCCAGGATAGCAATGTGTTTTCTCCCAGGGCAACTTCCAATCCCTTTAGCTCTTTTCTAGTGTTTGCCTCCAAATGTCTTTTTTTTTTTTTTTTTAACTTTTAAGTTCAGGGTTACAAGTGCAGGTTTGCTACATAGATAAACTTGTGTCACGGGGGTTTGTTGTACATATTATTTCATCACCCAGGTATTAAGCCTACTGCCCATTTGTTATTTTTCCTGATGCTCTCCCTCCTCCCGCCCTCCGCCCTCCAAAGGCCCCAGTGTGTGTTATTCCCCTCTGTGTGTCCCTGTGTTCTCATCATTTAGCTCCCATATTTAAGTGAGAACATATTTATGTTAGTCCAAATTTCTAATTAACGTCTTTTTGTTGTTGTCCTTGAGGTAAGTTCTGGCTCCGTCGCCCAGGCTGGAGTGCAGTGGCGCCGTCTTGGCTCATTGCAACCTCAGCCTCTTGGGCTGAAGCCGTCCTCCCACTCAGCCTCCTGAGTAGCTGGAACCATAGGCATGTGCCACCATGCCTGCCTAATTATTGTGTTTTTTGTAGAGACCGGGTTTGCCATCCTGCACGGGCTGGTCTCAAACTCATGAGCTCAAGCAATCCTCCTGCATCAGCCTCCCAAAGTGCTGGGATTACAGGTGTGAGCCACCATGCCTGGCCTCTAAATATCTTTATACTGATTTTTCTTAATATTTTTTTCATTTTAGATGTTATCTATTTATTTTCAACTATGGAAAATAAGGATTTTGCTTTTACATACCCTACTTCTCCCCATGTACATATACTTTTCTGATAATCTCAATATAGCTTTATTATTCTTTTTTAAGGAGCATAACATGTTTACATTATCATGGTAAAATCCGTATTGTTCAGGATAAGCCTATCGCATACAATAATAATATTTATTTCCACGTACAACTCTTTGTTTTCTCTGGAAAAAATACTGCCTTTTACTTTTTCTCAACTTTTTATTTTTAAGTTGAGAAAACTTCATCCATCATCATTTTATCATTTCATCATCCTCTCATCATTTCATCCGCCATTTCCCTACAGAACTAAATCTATTCTCTCAACTTCAGACTCACTGGGTATTCCATACATTTCATTTTTCTTCAAGAACTCTCTTTCATGAGTATCTCTATTCTTTTCCATGATTCTAGATGGGCTGCATTCTATAACCACTGTTCTGCTGGAACGTCCCGTCACAATCATCCTGGGAATTTCCTTTTTCTCTTGGGAATTCCCTTCCTTTTCCATTGTGTTGCATTCCATCCTTGTTTCCTGGATCCTGTGTCTTCCAGTTTCTTTGTCTGCCAACTTGTTTTGGGAAAGCACATCCCAAAATAGTTGTTTTTTTTTTTTAATTATTTTTGTTGTTGTTGTTCAATAGAGACAGGGTCTTGCTCCGTCACCCAGGCTGGAGTGCAGTGGCATGATCATGGCTCACTGCAGCCTTGAACTCCTGGGCTCAAGTGATTCTCCTGCCTCAGCCTGCCGAGTAGCTGGAATACAGGTGCATGCCATCACACCCAGCTAATTTTCGTATTGTTTGTAGAGATGAGGTTTCACCATGTTGCCCAGGTTGGTCAGGGACTCCTGGGCTCAAGTGATTTGCCCTCCTTAGCCTCCCAGTGTGCTGGGATTACAGGTGTGAGCTATTGTGCCCGGAAAGAGTCAACTTTTAAAGGCATTGCATTATTATTAAATTGGCAGGCTGAGTACAGGATTATGAATCGAAACACTTTTTCCAGCAAAAATTTTAAAGCACGGTTCCACTGTTTTCTAAGTTTATTTGTTGCAAGTGAGAAGTCTGATTCCCTTCTAGTTTTTTGTTCTTGTTCTATGATCTCTTTTATGTGAACATGTATGTGAAAGGCTGAAAACAATTTATTGTCAAATAAGAGGTTGACTTATTTCTATCTTTTCATTCAGTTCAAATAGTGTAATGTCTGTAGATAATTAAGCCATTGAAAAGAGGGAGGCTCCAGTGAGGTGTGATCACACCACTGCACTCCAGCCTAAGCAACAGAGTGAGACCCTGTCTCAAACAAAACAAAAAGGTACATTTTAGAAAAATATTTAATGTCATAATAAAATCACCATGATGAAAGAGATTCTATATTCATGTTTTAAAATACTGAAAAGCAATTCACCAGAATATTAAAAGTGACACTGATGAATGATAACCTTTTGGGAGTTTCCTCTTTTTAGTAATTTCTGTATTGAAAACATTTCTAAAACCCATGTTTATTTTTATAGTTGGGTTTGAAAAGTGTGTCCTAATGTCATGTTAAATTCTTCCTAGAGCCAATAATAAATATCAGTATTACGTTGGGGAAAAAGAAGATGACTATAAATCTTTATAAATGCAGTTTAACCTCATATTGCTGGCATTTTATTATAGAATTTTTTTTTTGAGACAAATTCTCACTCTTGCCACCCAGGCTGGAGTGCAGTGGCATGATCTTCACACACTGTAGCCTCTGTCCCCCAGGCTCAAGAGATCCTCCTACCTCAGCCTCCCAAGTAGCTGGGATTACAGGCATGTGCCACCACACCCGACTAATTTTTGTACTTTTGGAAGAGACATGATTTCTCCACGTTGCCCAGGTTGGTCTTGAACTACTGGGCTCAAGCAATCCTTTAGCCTCAGCCTCCCAAAGTGCTGAGATTATAGGCATGAGCTACCATACCCAGCCTTATTATAGACATTTTCTAACATATGGGAAAGTTAAAATAATCTGTCAGTGAACAATTGTATACCTATCACCTAGAATATATAACATTCTACTATACTTGGTTTATCACATGTGTACCCATCCTTCTATCCACATCAATCCCTCTTTTTTTCAGTATTTTAAAATAAATAACAGACAACCATATGCTTCTCTCTAAATGTTTCAGCAAGCATTTTAGAGTTCAATATTTTCAGTATTATTAAATGTAGAGTTCAACATTGTCTACAGCACTTTTCTTTTGAGGTAAAATTTACAAACCTGAAATAAATGTAAAACCTGAGTAAAATGTACAAACCTGACATATACATTTATTGAGTTTTGACAATTGCATATATTTGTGTAACCCAAACTGCAATCAAGATATATTACTCTATCACTTCATGTAAATTGTAGAACGCTTGCAACCATATAGTCCACTTATCAGCTACTTCCATTTCTTATTTTATGCTATAATTGTCATATGCATTAAACTTATATAAATTATAAACATATGAGACACTGTTATACTTTTTGCCTAAAACTGTTATATATGTTTTAAAGAAACAGAGAAAAAATATTTTCTATATACCAGTTCTGATGCTCACCTTTCCTTCCCTTCCCTTCTCCTTTTCCATTCCTTTCCTTTCCTTTTTGAAGGATATATGTATTTTTTCCTACAGCTCTTTAAAGATGTTGGTTAATTGTTTTCTGGTCTCATTGTTTCTGATGAGAGTTCAGTGATCATTCAAATCATTGTTCCCTTATAGTTTGTTTTTCTCTGTTTTTCTTTTGGAAATTTCTCATTGTCTTTGGTTTTCAGCACTTTGGTTATACTATGACTTGGAGTTTGCTGAGCTTTTTTAAACTGTAAATTTATAATTTGTATAAAAATTGGGGAAATTTTGTTCATTAACTCTTAAAACGTTTCTTCAATTTTCCTTTTCGGCTCTCCTCTTGGCCTCTTATTACACATATGTTAAACCTTTTGGCTTTGTACCACAAATCCTTGATGCTTTCTTGCTTTCTTTAAGTCTATTTGACCACTCTATGCCATGTTCGATAATACAGTTGATTCTATTTTCAAGTTCAGTGGCTCTTTCCTCTGTCATTTCCTTCTGCCATTAAGCCATGGTGAATATTATATCTCAGATAATTTAAGTTTTAGTTCAAGGATTTCTATTTGGTTCTTTTTATGGTTTCTTTGCTGATTTCCTATTTTCTCATTCATCGTAAGCATATTTCCTTTTACATCATTGTGCATGTGTACAACAGCTACTTCAAAATTCTTGCCTGCTACTTTCAACAGTTGGAAAATCTCAGGTTTGGTCTGTGTTGACTATCATTTTCTTTCAGAATAAATTATATTTTTTGTTGTTTCTGTTATGTTGAGTAATTTTGGACTATATCCTAGACATTGTGAAAATTATGTGAGAAGACTCTAGATTTGGTTATATTCCACCAAAGAGTATTACTTTTTATTTTGTTTTGTTTTAGCAGACAGGTGACTTATTTAGACTAAAACTGTAAACTCTTCTCTCTTGGGCAGTAACCCAAATCTCAGTTCAGTTATTTTATTCTAAAGGAAGCTACTTGGAATCTGGTCCATCCATGAAGAATTCATGGATCAACAAAAATTTGAGCAGGTTTTGGTTCCCTTTCCTGGTTTTATGATTACTAGGATTCCGCCTTCACTTTCCAGTAGCTTCAATTGCGTTAAACTCTATGCTCTGATTCCTTAAACCAGAAAGACTCCCAATTTTCTGTGGGCATTTCAGCTACCCCATGTTGCCAACTGTGGTCTGCCTTCAGGCTAAGAGCAGTTAAAACACAGGAAATCTACTCTTTACCATTTCCTTCTACAAAATGCCAACCTCCCTCCAGAATGAATTTAATTTTGTTCAGGCTCCATTGTGTCCAGGTAGATTTTTGTTTGTCTTTTATTTTGCCCAGAGTTTATAGTTGTTATCTGTGGGAGGACCAGTCTAGCAGAAACTTAATCAGACATTCTTAAAGTAAACCATCATTTTTTAATACTTTACCACTTATTACAAATGAAAACTTTTCATACAAAAGAATAAAACTTTACATTTATTTAGGAGAGTGGAGGGAAGTAGAAATTCTTTGGAGAATGATTGCAAAAATTTTAGAAGAATGAAACAGAACTAAGAATTACATAGCAGGAATGCAGACTGTAAAATAGGGAGATCTCCAACCCAAAGGACACCCCTAAGCAGGTGCTGCACTGATTGGCAGTAGCAAAAAGGAAAGTAACCCAGAGTTTACACGGTCAACACTTTCATGTCTACGTGACCCTGTTAACACTTACCCTTCCCTTCCTGATGCAAACCCCTCTCCTCCTAGAATACCAACAACCCATAATATATTTACTGAATTTGATTTCCAAGTTCCTTCAGGCGTAAGTCTGTCCTCCATTGATGAGCATCTGAATGAGTAAGTGTAGGCTTTCTACAACCATGGGAATCAGGTTTATACTTATGTCATCTATGGTGAGTTATCTTTCTGGGTCTTAGCTTCTTTACCTGCAAAATGGGGAAAGTGAACTAACAGGCCTTTAACTTTTTTTTTTTTTTTTTTTTTTTTTTTGAGATGGAATCTTGCTCTGTCGCCCAGGTTGGAGTGCAGTGGCACTATCTTGGCTCACTGCAACCTCTGACTCCCATGTTCAAGCAATTCTCCTGCCTCAGCCTCCCAAGTAGCTGGGACTACAGGCACCCACCACCATCCCTAGCTAATTTTTGTATTTTTAGTAGAGACAGGGTTTCACGATATTGGCCAGGCTGGTCTCAAACTGCTGACCTCATGATCTGCCTGCCTCAGCCTCCCAAAGTGCTGGGATTACAGGCGTCAGCCACCGCACCCAACCAGTGTTTTTTTTTTTTGTTTAATCTCTGAAATTATATAGACGTATAGAAATTCTACAAAAAGATGAACATGCTTTAAACACATTGTAAAATTATTTTTTTCCTCTAAAATCTGCTATCCTATACAATACTCAGGGTATCATGTGCTATATAAAAATCCACTAGAGGGGAGTAAAACATTAAGTGAGAACATACCACAACTTAAGTTGGGTATCTTATATAAATTATATTTGCAACTGTTGCCTTATGTCTATTGTTTCTGATAAATCTCACTTAATTGCTTTAAAACCCAAATATGTGAGGGAGTCACCAATTCCATGTGGAAGTCTTGTCTTCTGTGGAATAAAGCCCCAAGCCTAAGGTTAGGGAGTCTTTGTGCTCTTTAAAGCCACTCACTAATGGAACAAGAGCAGTTCCTTAAAACAATAAACATGCCCATTCCATGTCTAGTTTTCTTTTTATTTATAACTAAGTTATTGTGACCAAAAAGATTCCCTAAACCTTAATTCAGAAGAGGAGCTTCCTTCTGAGCACTAATTCTTACTGAAAGGCAAAAGCAACTGCAGTGTTCCTGATCCTTGAGTAGTTCAATATTTAAAGAGACCACAGAATGCTGTCTTTGGTCCAAGTTCTCACCCCAAAACCTGAAGGAAAGAATCGTTAGGTGGGGGTTCCCTCACATTATTAAATACCCTTGCCTATTGGTTTACTATTTCCACTCTAAAGAAATATAATTTTAACATAGTAAATACATCTGCTCTTCAAAGTTTTTTAAGAAGATCTGGGCCCTGGTTCTTGTTCTCGGGGAGAGACATTTTCAGGGAAGGAGAAGAGGGGACATGGGCAGGACAAGGAAGGTGGCTGCTACCGAGGCTGCATTGGAGAGTCAGCTTACAAGGCTAGACATCAGGACAATCAGGCACACATGTTCTTTAATTTGTATTTCTGGAGGGTGTCCACATTTCTTATTTTCCTAGTAGTTACAGAATGATAAAGAATGGATATCATTAACTTTAGAGTCAGTTGACGAGAGTTTAAATCCTAGATTAATTAGTTTATTTCAACTGTGTGACCTGGAGCTCTTTACGAAACTTTTCCCAAGTCTCAATATATGAAGCAGGAGAGACAGAAACGCAATTCAAATTAGGTGAAGCATAGAATGTCATCAAGTCTGCCTCTCTCCTCCTCTCTCCATCTCTTGATTCTAGAGTCTCTGTACTTCATTCTGATAGCACACTACTACTTTTATTATGCTAATGGAGAGTCTCAGAACTGACATCCTGAAAAGAAAGAACCCCTTTCTTTCAGCAATTATGTATACAATTTTAGAGAAAGACTCTGGTTGATTTTTGAGTCTTGTGCCCACCCCTATCCAGACCAAATTAGACTCAAATTAGGATATCCTATTATTCAAATCCACTAGATTCAATTTTTGGTAGGTGCAGCCCACGGAGGGCAAGCCAAAGCAGGGTAACATGTCACCTCGCCCAGGAAGCACAGGGGTTAGGGAAATCCTTCAGCTAGCCAAAGGAAGCTATGAGGGACTATGCTGTGAGGAATGGTGCATTCCAGCCCAGATACTACACTTTTCCCATGGTCGTCGCAACCTTCAGACCAGGAGATTCCCTCAGGTGCCTATGCCACCAGAGTCCTAGGTTTTAAGCACACAACTGCAGAAGTTTTTTTTTTTCATACCCTAGTAGCACCTGGAATGCCAGTGAGACAGAATTGTTCACTCCTCTTTTCAGGGAGCCAACTGGTCTAGCTCAGTGGATACCACTGCCACAGAACCTAGCAAGCTAAGATCCACTGGCTTGAAATTCTTGCTACCGGCACAGCAGTCTGAAGTCGATCTGGGATGCTGGAGCTTGGTGGGGGGATGGGTGTCCACCATTGCTGAGGCTTGAGTGGGCAGTTTTCCCATCACAGTGTAAACAAAGCTGCCAAGAAGTTCAAACTGGATAGAGCCCACTGCAGCTCTGCAAAGCTGCTGTAGCCAGACTGCCTCTCTAGATTCCTCCTCTTTGGGCAGGGCATCTCTGAAAGGCAGCAGCCCCAGTCAGGGTCTTATAGATAAAACTCCCATCTCCCTGGGACTGAGCACCTGGGAGAAGGAGTGGCTGTGGGTGCAGCGTCAGCAGACTTGAACATTCCTGCCTGCCAGCCCTGAAAAGAGCAGCGTATCTCCCAGCACAGTGCTTGAGCTCTGCCAAAGAACAGACTGCCTCCTCAAGTGGGTCCCTGACCCTGTGCCTCCTGACTGGGAGACACCACCCAGCAGGGGTCGACAGCCACCTCATATAGGAGAACTCTGGCTGACATCTGGTGGGTGCCCCTCTGGGATGAAGCTTCCAAAGGAAGAAAAAGGCAGCAATCTTTGCTGTTCTGCAGCCTCTGCTGGTGATACCCAGGCAAAAAAGGTCTGAAGTAGACCTCCAGCAAACTCCAGCAGACCTGCAGCAGAGGGGCCTGACTGTTAGAAGGAAAACTAACAAACAGAAAGGAATAGCATCAACATCACCAAAAAGGACATACACACAGAAACTCCATCCAAAGGTCACCAACGGTAAAGGCCAAAGGTAGATAAATCCAGGAAGATGAGGAAAAACCAAAACAAAAAGGTTGAAATTCCAAAAACCAGAATGCCTCTCCCCCGCCAAAGGATCAGAACTCCTCTCCAGCAAGCGAACAAAATGGATGGAGTATGAGTTTGATGAATTGACAGAAGTAGGCTTCAAAATGTGGGTAATAACAAATTCCTCCGAGTTAAAGGAGCATGTTCTAACCCAATGCAAGGGTGCTAAGAACCTTAAAATAACGTTAGAGGAATTGCTAACTAGAATAATCACTTTAGAGAACATAAATGATCTGATGGAGCTGAAAAACACAGCACAAGAATTTCATGAAGCATACACAAGTATCAATAGCTGAATGAAGTGGAAAAAAAAAAAGGATATCAGAGATTGAAGTTCAACTTAATGAAATAAAGTGTGAAGACAAGATTTGAGAGAAAAGAATGAAAAAGAATGAACAAAGCCTCAAAGAAATAGGGGACTATGTGAAAAGACCAAACATACATTTGATTGGTGTACCTAAAGTGATGGGGAGAATGGAACCAAGTTGGAAAACACTCGTCAGGATATTATCCATGAAACTTCCTCAACCTAGCAAGATATGCCAACATTCAAATTTCAGGAAACATAGAGAACACCACAAAGATGTTCCTCAAGAAGAGCAACCCCAAGACACATAATAATCAGATTCACCAAGGTTGAAATGAAGAAAAAAATGTTAAGTGCAGCCAGAGAGAAAGGTCGGGTTACCCACAAAGGGAAGCCCATCAGATTCACAGCGGATTTCTCTGCAGAAACCCTGTTAGCCAGAAGAGAGTGGGGGCCAATATTCAACATCCTTAAAGAAAGACATTTTCAACTCAGAATTTCATATCCAGCCAAAGTAAGCTTCATAAGTGAAGGAGAAATAAAATCCTTTACAGACAAGCAAATGCTGAGAGATTTTGTCACCACCAGGCCTGCCTTACAAGAACTCCTGAAGGAAGCAGTAAATATGAAAAGGAAAAACCAGTACCAGCCACAGCAAAAACATACCAAATTATAAAGGCCATAATACTACGAAGAAACTGCATCAACTAATGAGCAAAATAACCAGCTAGCATCATAATGACAGGATCAAATTCACACATAAGTATATTAACCTTAAATGCAAACAAGCTAAATGCCCTAATTAAAAGATACAGACTGGCAAATTGGATGAAAAAGTGAAGACCCATCAGTGTGCTGTATTCAGGAGACCCATTTCACATACAAAGACACACATAGGCTCAAAATAAAGGGATGGAGAAAGATTTACCAAGCAAATGGAGAGCTAGAAAAAAAAGCAGGGGTTACAATCCTAGTCTCTAATAAAACAGACTAGACCAACAAAGATCAAAAAAGACAAAGAAGGGCATTACATAATGATAAAGGGATCAATGCAACAAGAGGAGCTAACTATCCTAAATATATATACACCCAATACAGGAGCACCCAGATTTATAAAGTGAGTTCTTAGAGACTTACAAGGAAACTTAGACTCCCACACAGTAATAGTGGGAGACTTCAACACCTCACTGTCAATATTAGACCAATGAAACAGAAAATTAACAAGGATATTAAGGACTTGAACTCAGCTCTGGACTAAGTGGACCTAATAGACATCTACAGAACTCTCCACCCCAAATCAACAGAATATACATTTTTCTCAGCACCACATTTATTCTAAAACTGACTGCATAATTGGAAGTAAAACATGCCTGAGAAAATGAAAAAAAATGGAAATCATAACAAACACTCTCTCAGACCACAGAGCAGTCAAATTAGAACGCAGGATTAAGAAACTCGCTCAAAACCACACAACTACATGGAAACGGAACAACCTGCTCCTCAATGACTACTGGGTAAATAAAGAAATTAGGGTAGAAATAAAGATGTTCTTTGAAATGAATGGGACAAAGACAAAATGTACCAGAATATCTGGGACACAGCTAAAGCAGTGTTTAGAGGGAAATTTATAGCACTAAATATCCACAGGAGTAAGCAGGAAAGATCTAAAATCAACATCCTAACACAATTAAAAGAACTAGAGAAGCAAGAGCAAACTAATTCAAAAGCTAGCAGAAGACAAGAAATAACTAAGATCAGAGCAGAAGTGAAGGAGAGAGAGACCTGAAAAACCCCTCAAAAACAATCAATAAATCCAGGAGCTGGTTTTTTGAAAAGATTAACAAAATAGACTGCTAGCCAGACTAATAAAGAAAAAAAGAGAGAAGAATCAAATAGACACAATAAAAAATGATAAAGGGAGATCACCACCGATCCTACAGAAATACCAGCTACTATCAGAGAACACTATAAACACCTCTATGCAAATAAACTAGAACATCTAGGAGAAAATGGATAAATTTCTGGACACATACTGCCTCCTAGGACTAAACCAGGAAGAAGTCAAATCCCTGAATAGATGAATAACAAGTTCTGAAATTGAGGTAGTAATTAATAGCCTGCCAACCAAAAAAAAGTCCAGGACCAGATGGATTCACAGCCGAATTTTACCAGAGGAACAAAGAGGAGCTGATACCATTCCTTCTGAAACCATGTCAAACAACAGAAAAAGAGGGACTCCGACCTAACTCATTTTATGAGGCCAGCATCATCTTGATACCAAAAGCTGGCAGACACAACTGAAAAAGAAATTTCAGGCCAACATCCCTGATGAACATCAGTGCGAAAATCCTCAATAAAATACTGGCAAACTGAATCCAGCAGCACATCAAAAAGCTTATTCACAATGATCAAGTTGGCTTCATCCCTGAGATGCAAGTCTGGTTCAATATACACAAATCTATAAACATAATCCATCACGTAAAGAGAACCAATGACAAAAACCACATGATTATCTCAATAGATACAGAAAAGGCCTTTGATAAAATTCAGCACCCCTTCATGCTAAAAACTCTCAATAAACTAGATATTGATGGAACATATCTCAAAATAATAAGAGCTATTTATGACAAACCCACAGTCAATACCATACTAAATGAGCAAAAACTGGAAGCATTCCCTTTGAAAACTGGCACAAGATAAGGATGCCCTCTCTCACCACTCCTATTCAACATAGTATTGGAAGTTCTGGCAAGGGCAATCAGATGAGAAAGAAATAAAGAATATTCAGATAGGAAGAGAGGAAGTCAAATTGTCTCTGTTTGTAGATAACATGATGGTATGTTTAGAAAACCCCATTGTCTCAGTCCAAAATCTCCTTAAGCTGATAAGCAACTTATGCAAAGTCTCAGGATACAAAATCAATGAGCAAAAATCACAAGCATTCCTATACACCAATAATAGACAAATAGCCAAATTATGAGTGGACTCCCATTCACAATTGCTGCAAAGAGAATAAAATACCTAGGAATACAACTTACAAGGGATGTGAAGGACCTCTTCAAAGAGAACTACAAACCACTGCTCAAGGAAATCAGAGGACACAAACAAGTGGAAACACATTCTATGCTCAAGGATAGGAAGAATCAATATCATGAAAATGGCATACTGCCCAAAGTAATTTATAGATTCAGTGCTATCCCCATCAAGCTACCATTGATTTCCCAGAATTAGAAAAAACTTCTTTATATTTCATATGGAACCAAAAAAGAGCTCATATAGCCAACACAATTCTAAGCAAAAAAAGAGCTGGAGGCGTCATGCTACCTGACTTTAAACTATACTGCAAGGCTACAGTAACCAAAACAGCATGGTACTAGTACCAAAACAGATATATAGACCAATGGAACAGAACAGAGGCCTCAGAAATAATGCCATTCATCTACAACTATATGATCTGTGACACACCTGACAAAAACAAGCAATGGGGAAGGGAAATGCAGAAAACTGAAACTAGACCCCTTCTTTACACCTTATACAAAAATTAAGATAGATTAAATACTTAAATGTAAGACCTAAAACCATAAAAATCCTAGAAGAAAACCTAGGCAATACCATTCAGGACATAGGCATGGGCAAGGACTTCATAACTAAAATACCAAAAGCAATGACAACAAAAGCCAAAACAGAGAAATGGGATCTAATTAAACTAAAGAGCTTCTGCCCTGCAAAAGAAACTATCATCAGAGTAAACAGGCAACCTACAGAATGGGAGAAAATTTTTGCAATCTATCCATCTGACAAAGGGCTAATGTCCAGAATCTACCAGGAACTTAAACAAATTTACAAGGAAGAAAACTACCCCATCAAAAAGTGGGCAAAAAATATGAACAGGTACTTGTCAAAAGAAGACACTACGATCAACAAACATGAAAAAAAGCTCATTATCACTGGTCATTTGAGAAATGCAAATCAAAATCACAATGAGATACCATCTCATGCCAGTTAGAATACCTATCATTAAAAGGTCAGGAAACAACAGATGCTGGAGAGGATGTGGAGAAATAGGAACACTTTTAGACTGTTAGTGGGAGTGTAAATTAGTTTAACCATTGTGGAAGACAGTGTGGCAATTCCTCAAGGATCTAGAAATAGAAATACCATTTGACCCAGCAATCCCATTACTGGGTATATACCCAAAGGATTATAAGTCATTCTACTATAAAGACACATGCACACATATGTTCACTGCAGCACTGTTCACAATAGCAAAGACTTGGAACCAAGTCAAATGCTCATCAATGCTAGACTGAAGAAAGCAAATGTGGTACATACACACCATGGAATAGTATGCAGCCATAAGAAATGATGAGTTCATGTCCTTTGCAGGGACATGGATAAAGCTGGAAACCATCATTCTCAGCAAACTGATACAGAAGCAGAAAACCAAAAACTACATGTTCTCACTCATGAGAGAGTTGAAGAATAAGAACACATGGACACAGGGGAACATCACACACTGCGGCCTGTCAGAGGTGAGGTGCTAGGGGAGGGATAGCATTAGGAGAAATACCTAATTTAGATGATGGGTTGATGGGTACAGCAAACCACCAAGGCACATGTAGACCTATGTAAAAAACCTGCACGTTCTGCACCTGTATCCCAGAACTTAAAGTATTAAAAAAATAATAAGAAAAAAGACAGAGGACCTGGAAGGCAAGGAAGGGCAGAAGTCAGGGAATCCAAAAGAGTGATCTGGTAGAAGGGATGGAGGTGGAAAGGGTAGGTGCAAAGAACCGAGGGATTGATTGACAGGAGGGAGAAGGAGAAAAGGAGCAAGATTGGTAGGGAAGCAGGACGGGTGGTCTGGGAGGTGCACAGAGGGGAGATCTGAAGGAAGGGAAGGAGTTAAGCCATAGGAAGGAGAAGTAGACTAGCAGGTGCACCTATGTTTAGCTTTGTCCTCTTTGGTCATCATCCCCTCCTTGGGAAAGGGAAGCCTGTTTCCACTGATAGGTTGCCTCACACTTCAGTTATAAATGATCTGTGGAGTGCCACCCCATGTGTAAGTGGCTAATCTTTTTTTGATCCAGTTTTCATTATTTTCAGGTCTTCATTTTTTTAGTACTAAAAAGTGTAACAATTTGTTATTCATATGCTTTAAATTTTTTGATATAAGCAAGGTACAGAACAGTAGGTATACTGTGCTAACATTTATGTAAAATAAGGGATGTTTATTCATTTATACTCATGTAAATAGACTCTGAGTAACAAATTCTGCTTCAAGGGTGGAAAATTAGGCACCTAGGACCACAGCTGGGAAAGAGGCTTATTATATATTAATAATGTTTAAAATGTGGACTCGCTTATGAATTGTCACCATAGATACTGATCATTTTCTCTCCTGCACCTGCGATGTGACTTTGGGTGTAAGTAAAATACATAGAGAAGACAGCCACTGCTAGCCTTTCCTATGCCTCTCCAAAGCTCAGACTGTGATGACAGTGATGCAGCACTCCCCAGGAAGGAATTTCCACATGATTCTGTTCCCCCTCAGCACATAAATGATTTGTGCCAGTTAACTTAATGCACCGCAATGATCCTGCTCTCCATTGCCATGACCACCCATCCCATATGCTTTGTGGAGAAAGGAGAAACCCCAATATCATATAGAGCCAAGCTTTCTGTATTAGCTTTAGTCAGAGCTCTAGAACAAAGGGAACACATTTTGTACCCATTTAAATCAAAACCAGGCATCTCTGCTAAGGGTGTGCATCCTGATTAAGCAAACAAAGTTGCACCCACCCCAGAGGAGCCAGCATATACAAGATACATCACGGAAGGATTCTTTCCCTGGTTTTTCTCCAAGAGAAACTCGCCTTATGGATTTGGGCTTAAACAATTATCTATGGTCTCTAGAATCGTGGCAGCAAAGGGAAATCAGAGCATATCAACTTATTTTAATATTGAAAAACCCACGGAGAAGCTTTGTGTGATTATGAAGCAATCGATCCAAACGACAGTGAGTTTTGCCAGCTGGAACCATTGACGAAAGGGTTCTTGGTGGTAAAGCAACTACGTGTCTTGAGAAAATGACTAGTATGTGTTGCAGGCTCAATGGAATTTGCTTAATAAGTTGCACATTTGTCATTGTAGGTCAGTTCTTTGGGTGCCAGAAGACATAACTTCTCTATTATATAATCAGATATTTGTCCTTGCTGGAAAATGAGTACTGAAGAACGTCAATCCTCTGTTGTTTCCAAAAGCCTCTCTGGCCAGCTGGGTGTTCTGAACTCTGAGCATCCATCACAGGGCACATCATGAAAGCTGAGCCTGACACTGACTGGGCTTTGGCCCCTCTGCCACTTACATTTGCACCCTCTCTGTGAGACAACTGACCCGACTCCTCTAAACAGGCTGATGGCTAGGGAAGGGGGAGAAGAGCAGATGTTTGGCTTTGATCTTAGGCAGAGATGGGAGGCTAGAGGATTCCAAATTTTTCAACTAGCAGGTTTCTGTTTGGCCACAAATTTTGTCAGCTATAGCAACATGTTAATTACTCAAAGGGACTAAAGCCAAAACATCTTTATTTTTTGAAGTCTTTCTTAAAAACCTTATGATGTCTATAGCAATACTTATACCCATATATATTTTGCTCTAAAATCTTTGAAGATTTCTTTTGAAAAGAACAAAACTTTTCATTTATCCTAAGGAGACCTCTTTCTTTCTTTGTTAGTATTTTGACTTTAAGCAAGTACAGAGTTTTTTTCTGGTGTTTAAGTGTTTTTTTCTTCAGAGCAGGCAAATACATGTAAATAATCTGATTTGCTCCAAGGAAGAGGACTTTGAAAGTCAGCTTCCTACAGTATTTATTTAGGAAGTGACTTGAGGGAGATAACTTGCTTTCAATAGGTGAGATCTTTTTCTCTCTCCAGATGGGAATATTGCTTACTTTTTCGAGGAATGGGCCAAATATATTTTGATCTGAGGGGAAGAAAAGAATGTGCCTTTCTTAAAACTTGGTTTTAGGTGTTTCTCAACCTGCCAGCATTCTGGGAAGATACATTTGTGTTCTTCTATAGTGATGTAGATTGATTCATCCATGTGCAATTTTTATTGAGTACTAAACAACATAGAAGAAATGACAAATGTTTAGTGGGGGAGATTTCACACCAAATTTAGGGGCTTGAAAAAACTAAAAGCACTACCTTATCATTGTCACATCTGTGACACTGTGGCTGCTTTTCTGAAGAGGTTTTTAGGAGTTTTAGAATTTATATATTTCCTTCAATGGACCACAGCATGCAGGAAGAGGGGCAGGTAAGGCAAATGGTTATATTCTCTTGAGACTTTAGTTAGCGCCCAGTAAATCTACATTTTGCAGAATTCAGATGAATGCTTGAAGGAAGAAAAGAATGAATCAATTACGCATTGTGTCTGGTAGGTGAAGGAGATGACTGATGTTGTCTTGTTCTGCACCTGGGAAGATAAGTTTGTAATCAACATAATCAGTGTGGAATCAAACAGGCTTTAATTTTAGGAGTAACAATTGACATGTCCTTGTTTATAGGAGGCCAGCAAAGAGTTACCTACCATGATGTGTGGGGCCAGTCCTTCCCAGATGCCTGAGGCCTTTTACATTTCTGTGAATAACATTAATAACAGCTATTCTTTTGGAAGAAAGTGTTGCAAGATAGTTGCAGCAAATCCAGGTGTTATAATCAGACACAGTAACATAAAAAGTGAGTCTTACCACTGACCTACAAGTTGCACATTTGTCATTGTAAGTCAGTTTTTTCCAGTGTGGAAGAAAATACTTTTTAGAAAGAAACATTTTCTACAAGCCCTGCAGCCTCTCCCTTATGTTGCATTGTCCAGAACTGAGTCATATGCCCACCCCTAAACCAGTCACTGTAACAGGAACTGAGGCCACTGGGATTACTCAGGCCAAACACAAGTGAGCAACAGAGTTGAAACTGAGTCATGAGGGGAAGAAACAGCTATGCCCCCCTTGGTCTGCCAACAAGGAGGAAGTAGGTAATAATCTTAAGTAGATAACCAACAGTGTCCACTATATATTCCCATTTTCCAGATGTAGAATCCAGGCTTATGAGTAGGTGATGGAATAAAGATTTGCAACATATTTGATGCCAAAATTTGATCCTAGTCACCACCTCTTCTACCCTGAGAAGGCTACTTTGTACTAACTAGATCTGAGCTATTCAGTACAGGTCTGATCCCATTTTAACAGGCTATTTTTCAGAACAGTGTAAAATAGCAACTCTGACACATTTTTAGTGTAAAGGTCTCTTATTATCGATAACAATGGGATCTACATATGTTTGAAAGCAATGCCATATTGATGCTGGAGTTATAATGTTTGTTAGGCGTGTCATTTGCGTAGAGAGACCACCAGGCAGGCTTTGTGTGGGCAATGAGGCCGTTTTATTTCGGGCTTGGGTACAAGTGGGCCAAGTCCAAAAAAGGAGTTAGGCAAGGAGAGCAGGAAGGGCACTGGTTATATAGGTTGAGACAAATGGTCAATTAAAGGTGGTGATCAATTTTAGGGAGGGAAGAGCATCACAGAATGCATGGTCACAAGGGTAGGGGTTATCTATTACAAATAGGCATGGTCATAAGGGTGAGGGTTATCAGTTGCAAGTAGAGGGGAGGGCATGGTAAATTACATAGTTACAGGGGTGGGGGTCTTGAGAAACCTAATGTCTAGGGGGAAATTCCACAAGGCTGAGCAGGAACAGTGGTGGAATGTTGCAGGGGGAGAGCAATCAGTTGAGGCAGGAGCTAGTTGTTTCATTTTCTTTGTGGCCATCCAGTTACTTAAGACTTTGTGGCTCCTGGAGGCCATCAGGAGGTGTACGTGCAGTTTACCAAGGCTATAATGACCAGGCCTGAACTTGGAAGCCTGACATTCCCATCTTCTTATATATGTCTAAAGAAAAAAGTTAGAGAAGGGAGTAGTAGGGGTGATGTTTCTCAAGGCTTTCTCGAGCGTGATGGGGGACTGCGCGGACACCTAAAAGAAAAGCCTGTGATTTTTGTAGTTTTGTGTATAGTTAAGGCTTTGGCTTAGGGCATCTCTTTACATATTTAGCAAGGTATCAGTTCCTTTAAGTTCCTTTAAGCATAATAGCTTTAAGGGAGGTGGTGAAGCCTAGGGCAATGTTGAAGGGGGTGGTCCCAGAAGACTTGGATTGAAAGGCATATGTGTGGATTCTGGAGAGGTGTCAAGCTGCATCTTGACATTAGCCAGGCATTGCCTGGAATTCACGAGCGATTGATTGGTGTTTCTGGTTGACTGTAGAAGGGTGAAGGCTAGGAAACAGGGCTGGGGATAAGGTAAAAGGGATACCAAGTTTTTAGTTGATGGGTGAGTTTGGTAAGATATGTTTTTAGAAAACCATTAGCTTTTTCTGCTTTTCCTGATGACTGGTAAGGGGCATGGAGATTCCATTGAATGCTAAGGGCCTGAGAGACTGCTTGGGTGATTTGGCTAATGACAGTGGGGCCATTGTCAGATTGTATGGAAGTAGGCAGGCCAAATCAGGGAATAAGACCATTTCATAGATAAGAAATAACAGTAGTGGCCTTTTCTGTTCCAGTAGGGAAGGCTTTAATCCACCCTGTAAAGCTATCCACCCATACAAGAAGATATTTGAATTTTCTGACATGCGGCATATGAATAAAATCAATTTGCCATTCTTGCATGGGGATAAATCTGTGCCCTTGGTGAGTAAGAAAGAGAAGAGGTCTTAAGAATCCCTGAGGGTTGGTAGAGTGACAAATGGAGCACTGAGATATAATTGTTTTAAGAATGGACTTCCCTGAAGGGAAGGAGATAAGAGGTTCTAAGAGATGGGCCAAAGGCTTATAGCCTACATGAAAGTGGCTGTGAAAGGAAGAGAGGATACAATGGGCTTGTGAGGCAGGAAGGAGTTTTCTCTGATTCAAAAACCAATTGCCTTGAGTGGGAAGTGACTGGTAAGTTAAGGATTCAGAAGAGTAAGTAGGAGTAATAGATGAAAAAGAAAAATATTGTCTGCTGGGGGGATATTGGTACATTTGCTGCCTTAGCTGTTTCATCAGCATAAACATTTCCTTGGGCAATGGGATCTGGAGTTTTCTGGCATCCTTCACAGTGGACAACTACAGCCTTAGTTGGGAGAAGGGCAACTTTAAGGAGAGCTTTTATTAAGGAAACATTGATAATGGAGGATCCTTGTGTAGTGAGAAAGCCCCTTTCTGCCAAGATGACAGCGTGGTGATGGAGGATGTGAAAAGCATATTTGGAGTCGGTGTAGATGTTGACTTTTAGCTCTTTTGTCAGGGTGAGGGCACTTGTGAATGCTAATGATTCAGCTTGTTGAGAATTAGTTGATGGGGAAAGGTGGCAGCTTCAATGATAGAAGTGTGGGAGACAACAGCGTAGCCAACTTTTCCTGGAGAGGACTGGTTAGATTTTGAAGAGCTGCCATCAATAAACCACATGCTATCAGAGTCTGGAATAGGAGATGTGGGGAAAAGGGGAGACAGCAGTGTGGATTAGGGAGACACAGTCGTGTGGTGTGGGATTTGCATTTATGTTTGGTATTAGATGAGAGGCCAGATTAAAATCAGGGCCGTGTACAATAGTCAGTGGGAGTTTCAATAAAGAGTGAATAGAGTTGGATAAGACATGGAACAGATAACAGATGTGGAAGATGCGAAGAGGATACTAAAACCTGAAGATTATGAGAGCTGTACAGAGTGAGTGAGGCATAGCCTGTGATTCTGAAACCCTCAAGAAGGAGTAGAGCAGCGAAGGCTGCCGCATGTAGGCATTAGGGCCAACCTAGGACAGTGAGGTCTAGTTGTTTAGAAAGGAAGGCAACAGGACGTGGACCTGGCTCTTGTGTAAGAACTCCAACTGCACAACTCTGAATTTCAGCAGTGTATAAGGAAAAGGGTTGGGTTGCACTGGTTTAGCAAAGAATGGGTTAAGAGTTTTGTAAAGGTAGTAGAAATAATAGGTGGAATTGTGTGGGGCAGCCAAGGGAGCAAAAGGAATAGGCAGAGAAGTTACATGGGGTACCTTGGAAAAGAAAGTTATGTAGTTACTTTAGAAGAGAGTTAAGAGTGGCAGCTGGGGGTGGAACCAGGAAATGTTTTGGCACACAGAATGGAGGAAGAGGGTGAAGTGGCCAGATAGACAGGAGCAAGGCATTTAAGTTTCCTGAGGAATTCGGGTGAGTTTTAGAGAAGCTGGGGAGAGTATAGGGGTTTGGCACTGCAGATGGATGGGGAGATGGTGTCC
>PVKP010035771.1:0-22994 GCA_004027715.1 Plecturocebus donacophilus | reverse complement strand
CTAACATTTACAGGGCAAGTAATATGGGCTCAATATTTTCTGGTTAAGTACTAGTTCATTTAATCCTCATAAGTACCTTAGGGTATGAGAATCATCCCTAGAGGAAAGAGAAAATTAAGGCCCAGAGAGGTTAAACAACTGGCCCAAGGTCATGACCCAGAGAGGTTAACTGGCCAGAGGTCACGGTGCTCGTGAGTGGCAGAGCTGGCCCTGGAGCCAGACCATTCATAACCCTCTGCTTTGCTGGCCCCTGAGCCTCTGCTGCTCTAGATATGCTGAGGAGTGGGCAGAGGAAGGGGATGACCTTGCTCAAGTTTTAGTCCAGGGACAGCAGCTTCCCTAGCCTTTAGGGTGATGCAGCAGAAAGCAGAATGGGCTGAGCCAGGAACCCAGGCTGGATCTGCAGTCACCTCGCCTACATTTCCCAGCACAGCCCAGGGCCCAGTCTGCCCCGCCATCCCCATAAGTTCTCAGGAACTGGTCCACAGGGCCCGCGGTTTTGGTTTGGATTAGAGAATCACTATAGCCACAAGTCATGTCTTAGGAAAAGATGCTATGGTTGGAGAGCCACCCCACTTTCTCCCCGAACCCCATGGCCCCCAGAGTGCACAAAGCCACAGCTCCCCCCGCCCCCTTGCCATTTGGCCTTCTCAGTAGCTTCAATAATTAATCACCTCTTTGTTAACAATAGGTAAGATTATCTCCCATGGTTTTGGACTTAAACAAGCTGGGATTCCTGGTCATGGGTATTCCCTCCCACCTCCCCTTCTTCTCCAGGTATCCGGCCCTGCCCCCATCACCCCTTGCCCCTTCTTACTTGCCCCTTCTTACTGAGGGCCCCCCTCTCATTGAGGTTTGCGCTCATGGGTAGGGGCTGGGTACTACTGGAGGAAGTTTGGGGAGAGGGAGGGTATGTCACTGGAATGAAGGACTCTGGTCCTTGTCCTTCACTGACATGTCAGCTGGCCATAAATCTTTCCCTAAATATCAGTAAGCCCTTCCCTGCTCCATACCATCCTCTAACTCCTCAAACCTTTCCAATAAAGAATGGTTTGCTTAGCTTTACACAGGGAGAAACTGAGTATCTAGCAGGTACGGAGATTTGCTTAAGGCTGGGGGAAATGGTGCATTGGGGATGAGAACTGGGAGTTTTTCGCTCCCTACTCAGTGCTTTCAGTGACTCCTCAGCCTGGGAGGCAGTCATTGAAATCACCTGGAAGGTGTTTAGTACCTCTAGATAGTCGTGTTCCACCCCAGACATTAGGCATGAAAATCTCCAGTCAATTATTTTGTGCAGCCAAGACATAAAAGCACCAGACTGAGATTTCCAAGGTTATTTGCACCTAGAGGAGTTCTTGATGACCCAAAAAACTTTCTCACTCAGTAAGGAGCGAGGGTGGAGAGATCTGGGGATAAAGGATGGTACCTCAGTGCCTCTTAAACCATGTCACAGTGTGGCAGTTCATGAGACTGGTCCTTATATTCTCCTGCCAGCAGTCTCTGTCCCCACTCCCAGCTGGTGCTGAATCTGTGGAGAGTTGGCTGAATATCTACAGGGGCCCACACCATCTCTTCACTGGAAGCTCCTGGCTCTGGCATTTCTCAGGTTACCCCAGAGGCCTCTGGCCTGGCTACTTCCTCATGGTACCCTCTGTTCTCCCCTACCAGCCCCCTTGTTCAGAATTGCTTGCCCCACCCCTACACAGCTTGAGCCACTTCCTCCTGGGCTTGGGTGAGCCTTGGTCTCGTCAGCATTTAAAGCCCCTGAGTCCAGCTTATATTCTACTCCTCTGAACCTTCTTTCAGATGACCAGCACTGTCTGCACCTGGTTCCCACCTTCTTTACACAGTTCGCCTTGCAGTCACTGCCCTGCACTATCCTCTCACTTTTCCATGCACATGAGCAGCCATCTCCCCGACAAATCCATGGGCTCTTTGATGGTATGGACCAAGTCTTCCTCTTATACTTTCCATGGTTCTCCAAAGACTATTACATAGTAGGCCTCAGTGAGAGACAGAAGGCCCTTTACCCAGAGCCACACTCAAGAGTAGGAAAGAATAAACTGTAGGTGATTTGTACACATGCATAGTGCACAGAGTGTGTGTGAGTCCCGAATTTTTGCCCCCAGATAGCGCATCATTGGCTACCAAGTTTCCCACCCCCAGTCACTGCAGGGAGTGGAAGGAGCATACAGCCACAGGTAAGGAGACTGGGTGTGAATCTGGCTCTATTGTTTACCAGATGCTACCTAACCTCTTGCTATTCAGTTTTTTCTTAGCCATCATATCTGTCCTGCCTACACCAGGGTGATTATGAGGGTTAATTAAAGGAGATAGTACATGGAGACTCTTTCTGTAAACTGTGCTTTGTTCAAAAGCAAACTTGCCTTTGCTGTCCTCTTCATAGGATCGAGGCTAGCCTTTCCTCAGAGGTCCCCAAACGTCCCTTCTACCACAGTCACTCCTGAAGCCCCAGTATGGTGTGAGAGGATTGGAGTTCCACCTTGCCATTGGGCCCACGATGCACGCAGGGCAATGATGCCGCCACCCCTGGTTGGGTCCCGCAGGGCTTTCAGCACCACGGACAGCGCCATGCTGAGCTAGAGGATCAGCTTCCGCTACTCTCTGCCAGGGCTTCTGGGCAGGGCCCGGCAATGCTTGCTGGTACCCCAACCCAAGAATAAGAATAACAGCTAACACTTACTGAGTTCTATGTGCCAAGCCCTGTGCCAAGTCTCGTTAGTTGTCGTCTGGGTTAAAACTATCAATCAAGTTGTGTGTGGGATACAGTTGATGCCCTCAGCATCCATTCCCATTTCTGTGCCTTCCTATATTGCAGAAGCTGGAAAGTTAAAAGCTACATTTCCAACACTCCCTTGCAGCTGGGGTTCTGGATACAGATTAGAGCCCATCAATTAGACATGCTGGAGATAGAGTTACAAGGCTGAAGGGAGGAGCGGAAGGAGGAGGCGATCTCCCTGGTGCTCAGGCGGTGTTCTGCTGACAAGCCATGTCGAGGACAGGAAGGGATTCTCTGCAGGAAGTTCAATGCTCAGTCTCTGGCTCCCAGGGAGGGGGTGGTGTGAGAGGCAATTGTGGCAAAGGTGGCAGCGGTTTCCTCATCCCTGGATAGCAGGCGAAGGGATGTGAACTCTTGTGGTTCCAGTAATGGCCCTCCTGACTGGGTGAGGAGTAATTTGTCAGGAGGGACAGTTCCGCTCTGTTCCAAAGACCCAGCTTCTAACTCTTCCATTGATATTGAAACCCTGCGATTCCCTGTATGAATCAAGTTGACTACAGCATCACGTCCCAGTCCTGGTTTTGCTTAAGATTCTTAGAGTGTTTTTTGTTTCCTGTACAAAGACCAAGCAGGTTCTATTATTATCCCATCTTATGAATGAGGAATTTCAGGCCCAGAGAGGTCACGAAACTTGCCCAGATCAGGGATGTAGTACCTCGAAGTTAGGACCTGACCTGGGGGTGCTTATCAGCTCCCTCCTGATCACTTTGCTATGTGCCACCCTTGAGGCAGAGAGCACTGATTCCAACAAGCAGGAATAAAGCTGCTAGGATCAAAACAGAAGTCAATGGAAAAAAGGAAAGGCTGACAGGGAATACTGGGACCACACTTCAGGCTCACATGGGTGTAGCTGCTGAGGGGGCCTCAGGAGAAGAAAGGGGCAGGAGAGGACATGGGCATTTGTGATGGGCCAGGCCTTCTTATGGCTATCCCACTGAACATCATTTATTCCTCACAAGCAACCTGAGAGGTAGCAGCCTGAGAAGTGAGAATCAGTATACGCATTTTACAGGTAGAGAAACTGAGGTTCAGAGAGGTTAAGTAACTGGCCTAAAGTCACACAGCTGGAGAGAGAGAGAGGCAGGATTAGAATCTAAGTGCCTGGCTCCACTATGTCATGCGGACTCTGAAGGCACAAGTGGGAAGTGAGCGGCTTTGCCCTATTCCAGGAGGACTGTATTTCTAGGGTACAGGAGGATGGCCTCCCAGATCTATAGTACATCTAAGGGACTCTCAGTTAAAGGGAAGGACCAGGTAGCTTCTATTATTAACCCATCTCATGAATGAGGAATTTTAGGCACAGAGAGGTTAAGAGACCTAACCTCTTAACCCCTCTGCAGGTGGCAGAGGGAGCTGGGATGCCATGAGGGGAGAAGGTGGCAACTTAGACCCAGGCTGGAAGCTGAGTGTATGGGCTTCCCCACCCCATCCATCTCACCTCTGGGATGCCCACAGGGATGTCTCTCCTCGCCAGGAAGTTTCCTTCCTTTGTCCTCCAGACCCTGTACCCCAACCTATGCCTTTCTGCCCATGCACCTAAGTCAGTGAGCAGCCATGACAGTGCCCAGGTGGGGCTGGAGGCAGAAGGCAGAGGCAGCTGCAGGGATGTCACAGTCACCCAGGCCCCTGGGAGCTCAGCAGTGACTCAGGGAGACACGGGGAGGAGGACAGGTGACTTTATGCCTGTGTCAAAAAGGTAAAATAGGAAGTAAAAAAAGGATATAATGCTATTAAATGAAATTATCTTGATTATAAAAAGAATAAAAGAAAAAACCCTAAAATTATACCACATTCTTTTAATAGTCCTTGACTTTTTTTTCTGTTTGAAAAGCTATTTAATATGAACATGTATTGCTGTTTCTAATTAGAATAAGATCATATATTAAAAGGAAGGCTTGAGATTGACAGGCATCCATGTAACCAGCTTTCCTCCTGCATCAAATCCCTCTTCCCTTCCTCAAATGCCCTCATTCTGATCAGCTCCCACTCAGACTTGTTGGTGGGGAGGAGAGGGTGGAGGGACTGAGCCCTCATGGTGACATGCAGCCCAGTGGTTCCTTTGCAGACTGCCTTCTCAGAAACAAGAGTCAAAGCCTGAATCCAATGACACCTCCTCTCCCTCCCCCGTCAGGGCCCAGCTGGGCCACGTGCAGGCAAATAAAGACTTGACCTTGCACCACTGGGGCCAAGGTGGCCACCAGGTTCCTGAGTGTCTGCCTAGAAGCCAGAGGCACCCCCCACCCCACCCTGCCCACCTCAGGTCAGTGGCTCCTCCTGACAGCGGTGGTACTGTGCTGATTACTGCATCAACTCCCAGGGGCAGTGATCAGGAAGGGGCCTTGGAGGCCTCCCTGGCACAGCTCTCACTGGGGCAGGCACCTCCCCACCCCCACCTCAATGGATCAGTGGAAGATGGTGGCCACTGAGGCCCCTCTAGTCATTTTTGGGGGTGGTCTAAACCTAGACTCCCACAGGGAAGGGAACAAAAGAGAAATGGGAGCCTCCAGGAGGTGGGGGATGGGGTCCTGAACGGGCCTGGCCTCTGGACCACCTCTGAGCCTGATGGAGGGCCTGCATGCGCTCTCCTCTATGTGACAAAGTATGCTTACAAAGTCATCATCTCACCTGGCCACACCTGTGACAGTCCTGCCACAGGAGAGGTAGCCATTGTCCCCATTTACAAACGAGGATGCTGAGGTCCAGACTGTGTAGCCTGCCCAGGGTCACACAGCTAGAAGTGGTGCAGTGGGAGTGGAGATCTAAAGCCAAGGCCTGAGCTTCTGCACAACCCCATACTCCTTCTGACATCTGAGCCCTCAGCTCCTGGCTCACTGCAGGGCAGAGGCTGGGACTAGGGGAGGCCCTCGTGGCCCTAGGAGCCCCTCTAGTCTCACCTCCCCCAGTTCCCCATGAGGAGTCTCAGCTCCAGCAGATGGAAGGCATCTTGCCCATCAAAGGCCTTGGTTGTCTCTGCCCCCTCTGTTCCTCCCCTCTGTGAGCCCCTTGATCCTTCCCCAGCTGGAATGCTCCATTGGCAAGGCCCAGTTCAACTCTGCTTCCTCCAGGCAGCCTTCTGAGTACACTCCCAGGTCTCAGCAATCTCCCTTCCATCCTACTATTCTCACAGATTCTTTCCTGAGTTCTCTACCGGGGTAGGGTTTGCTAAAGACAATGAGATGTGTTCCTCCCCTACTCCAGCTCTTTCCAAAAGAGGAATGAGAAAGGCCTTGGCTGAAAGGCAGTAATAATGCAGTATGAGAAGGGCTCGCAGATGCACCGAACCCAATCTGTAGTGCTGGGGGGGCGGCCTCCTGGACTAGGCTATGATGGAATCAGCTAGAAGGGCTTTCTTCGTTCTCCTTAACTTGGCCAGCAGGCCTGGGTATGCAGCCCTGTATAGTGTTCTGGCTTCATCATGTCAGACTTCCCACTCATTTCCATCTCCAGCCTCCTAGGTCATCCCTCAGTTTCTGGAATACGCCCATCCCTCCTGCCACAGGGCCTTTGCATATGCCAGCCCCACCCCCTGGAAGGTTCCCCCTGCCATTACTTGACTCATTCTCCCCCTGGTTAATCTCAGCTCAATTTTTGCTTCCTTAGGGAAGATCTCCAGGTGGGGTCCAGCCCACCAAGTCCCACGCCTCAGAGCATCTTGGGAGGCAGACATCATGTACGCAGTAAATGTGGATTTCTAGTACTAGATTCTCTGGGTCCAAGTTCTGCCTCTGCTATTTACTTTGCTTGTTTTTTAATTTTTTGAAATGGAGTTTCACTCTGTCACCCAGGCTGGAGTGCAGTGGCGCGATCTCAGCTTACTGCAACCTCTGCCTCCCGGGTTCAAGCGATTCTCCTGCTTCGCCTCTGCGATTGACTAGCCCCATGTCTTTGGGCAAGCTTCTTAACCTCTCTATGCCTCAATTTCCTTATCTGTAAAATGGAGATGTTAATTGCAGCTACCTTATTGGGTAGATGTGAGGATTAAGAGAGCCAGTTCACATGAAACATTAGAGCAGTGCCTAGCACATTGCAATGGCTCCATAAAGTTAAGTTTAATTTTCCTTGTTGTACCTAGTACATTTGATGTTGTGTATGGGATGACGTAGCAGATGGCTGACTCCCCACCTCCCCGGGAAGGGAAGCTCCTTGACAACAGAGCCCTTGGCTGTGTTTGCTGATTATTTCCTCTGCCATGCTGGATAGGGTTGAGCGCTTTGCAAATATTTGCAGAAGAAAGGAAAGATTGGCAGTGGGTTGGGGTAGGACTCATGTGGCCCCCATGATGTCGAACCCAGAGTGTTTTGGCTGGTGGAGATCTTACAAAACGTGTAACTTAAGCCCTCCTTCCGCGGAGGGGCAAAGGGAGCTGCTGGTGAGCATTTTTCTGGGCTTCCAGCCTCATGGGGGCTGGGGAGCCCCTGCCCACATCTGTCTCCCCCTAGGGCTTTGCTCAAAGCCTATCATGGTAAAATCTCAGACTGAGGCAACTGTTTCTGTTTTGATTTAGAAAAAAAATGTGGCGCATCTCATATTTGAGTGTTGTGGAGCAAATGCATTCACCACAACTGGGTAGAGCTGCAGGATGCAGTTCGACCCTGAGTTATTGCTGCAATTCTTGTCTCCGTGGTAACAAGTCCCCACTAAGTCTTCAGCTAGCAAGGCTGGGCAATGGCTCGGCTCAGCCCCTGGGCTAAGATGCAGGCAGGCAGGCAGCCTGGTTCTCTCTCCAGCCTCTCCCCCGACTGCTTCCTCCGCAGGAGTCTGGAGGGGACAGGAAGGGGGAGGGGGAGGGGAGGCAGCCATAGGGATGCAGCAGCAGAGGCCCTGACCCCAGAGTCAGCTCTAGCTAGAGCTGGGGTGAAGGCTGCCAGTGGGGAGGTGCCCAGCAGCAGAAGCAGCCAGGCAGAACGCTGTTGGGACCATCACACCCAACCTTCTGCTGCTGCCAGAGTGAGCTCTGATCAACCAAGGCTCTGCAGCTAGGAGGCTGAGCTCCAGTCCCACTCAGATCCAACCAGCTGTTAACAATTTATTACTGTCTACATAGAGCCAGCCTTCACTGAACACCTGCTCTAGGCCAGCCCTAAGGTAGGTGCTGGAGAGGCAGGATCCATAACATATGGCCCATCCTCAGCGAGCACACAGTCAGGTGGGGGAGACCCAACCAGTGTGAAAGTAGCCAGAATAAAGGGCAAAGGGTGCACAGTCAGGCAGGAAAAGCAAAATGCAGATGGGACATGGAGAACGCTGCCTCCTGAGTGTTTCCACTTCCTCTAGAAGGACGAACGAGAAACCATTGCCAGTGCTTGCCTTCTGGGCAGGGATTAGGTGGCGAAGAAGCAGGGTGAGGAAGATCTACCTTTCACTCTGTTCTCTTTATTGCCTTTTTTTTTTTGAGATGGAGTTTCGTTCTTTTGCCCAGGCTAGAGTGCAGTGGCACAATCTGGACTCACTGCAACCTCTGCCTCCCGGGTTCAAGTGATTCTCCTGCCTCAGCCTCCTGAGTAGCTGGGATTACAGGTGCTGCCACCATGCCAGCTAATTTTTGTATTTTTAATAGAGAAGAGATTTCACTATGTTGGCCAGGCTGGTCTCTAACTCCTGACCTCAGGTGATCCACCCACTTTGGCCTCCCAAAGTGCTGGGATTTACAGGCATGAGCCACCATGCCCAGCCTCCTTCTTACTTTTTGAATTTTGTACTAGATGCATGCCTAAACATTTCAAACAAAACAAAACAACAAAAGAGAACTGAAAATAGGCACCATTGGATAAGTGTTGTAATAAGGGTGCAAGCTTCTCAGTGCAGGACATCCAGAGAGGAGGAGTGGAGAGCTCTGACACTGGGAGACTCTCTCTCCTCTCAGGAGCTCAGAGTTCCAGCTGCCAGGCAGGGGTCTGTGTGTGCACGCCTGCCTGCCTGCCTGCCTGCCTCTGTAGCTATGTGTTTGGGATGTGTAGCTCTACTGGGCTGAACAGTATCCTCCCAAAATGCATGTCCACGTGGAACCACAGAACATGACCTCATCTGGAAACAGGGTGTTTGCAGATGTAATTACACATGATGAGGGGGGCCCCTGAATTCAATGACCGGTGTCCTTAGACGAAGGCCACGTGAAGACGAGGGAGACACTGGAGTGAGGCAGCTATAAGCCAAGGAACCAAGGAGTGCGGAGAACTGCTGACGACCCCTACAGCTAGGAAGAGGCAAGGAAGGTCCTCCCATCGCTCCTGCAGAGGGAGCACAGCCCTGCCAACACTTGGATTCCAGCCTTCCGACCTCCAGGACTGGAAGAGAAGAACTTTCTGTTTTTCAGGACCACACAGTTTGTGGTAATTTGTTGCAGAGCCCTAGGAGGCCAATACAGTGGGTCTGCGCATTGGTGCTAGTGTGTTTTGAGGTGTGTGTGTTAACGTGTTTGCATGTGTGTGTGTGTATCTGAGTGTGTTTTGAGGGGCATTTGGTTGTGCTTGGGAATGTGTGATTATAATTTGGGTTTTGGATGCTTGTGTTTTGGGTTGCATGTGTATTTATGTGTTCATATGTGTGCATGTTGAGTTGTGTAGACTTGTGTGTTTGGGGGCTTATGTGAGCATATGTGTTTTTAGCCAGTGATCTCTAGCTGAATGACAGTGAATGACACTGAATGACAGTGATCTCAGACGTGTCATTCCAGAAATCTGCCCTGGGGCCCCTGCTGTAGGAGGCACCTAGAAGCAATGCTGGACAGTGGCAGTGGGGATGGAGTAGACTCAAGGCCAGGTGGGAGCAGCGTCCTGTCTGGTCTAGGGTCACCTGGGAGAGGGCAGGGGCATCTCAGGTGTCCCCATCATACCTGCTCTGCTGGCACAATGATCTCAACCTCGGGAGTAGGGGTCCAGTAGGAGCCATGTCCTGGGGTCCCAGCCTCGGGGCCTTCTTGGAAGCCTTCAGCAGAGAAGAGACCCTCTGCCCAGAGACACTCTTACCTCCTCTCCTCTTTGGTTTTAGTTTACGGGAAAGTGAATGCACACCCTTGAAACATTACAGCAATGGGTCTCACACTTCGGTGGGTTGGAATCAGCAGCAGGGCTTGTTACAACACAGATCACTGGGCCCTGCCCCAGGGTTTCTGTGGCAGCAGGTCTGGGGTAGTGCCTGAGAATCTGCATCTCCAGCAAGTCCCTGAAGGATGCTGATACTACTGGGTCAGGGACCTCACGCTGGGAATCACTATCCTAGACCATAGAACAGAAGAGGGAGGCTCCCCTTCAGCCCCCTCATTCGACCCCAGACTTTGGTGTGGGCAGCCTCGTGTTTCAGGACAGGCCCTGGAAAAGGCAGGCTTAAGCTGATTCTTTCAGTCTCACTGTCTCTCCCGTCATTCACAAAATCATTTATTCAGCAAATTACGGTCCAGACTGTTCTCTGAACTCGAGGTGCCTACGGGCTAGACACAAGGCTCTAGTGGGTACACAGACCCCTAAGGAGACCATGACAAGACCGCATAGCTGTACTCTGAAGCTCTGTTCAAGGAGTACTGGGAGCACAGAGGAGGAGCTCCTGCCCCAGCTCTGGAGAATCCAGAAGGGCTGCCTGGAGGAGGTCCCAGCCAAGGGAACTCTTCATAGATGGATAGCTTGTTTTTTGCTGTAGATGTGACCACAAAACATTTCCCACTTGGTTTTCTATCTGCTACCTTGCTCTTAGCCAGCCTATTGGGAACATTTTATGAACCCTTCATTAAACTGTTATTAAAAAAAACACAAGACAAACAGCACTATATCACTTTAACTGAGCACTTACTACCTGCCAGGGGCTGTGCTAAGACTCTGGAAGCACAAGAGTACCTGTGTCCTCACATAACCCCCAAGATGGGAACTATTGTCCTTGAGTGAGATTTGAGCCTAGTCAGTTGGCCTCAAGGCATCGCATTCCCAGCCTGAGGGCACATGGGCGTCCTGCTATGAAGAGGACAGGGCAGAACATTCCAGAAAGAGACCTCAGCCTGCACAAAAGTGGAGAGGGAGATGGTGGGAGGTCGGGGGAGCAGGACAAGATGTGGGCCTACTTCAGGTCCCCTGGATGGAAATGCACCACCTCTTTGGGTCAGCAGAGCCAGGAGAGGGGCCAGGTGGAAGCCTGTTTCTAGGCTCTGGCCCCGTCTGTCTAAACAGGGCCGAAGCCATGTTGGCTGCCTCGTGGGCTCTCTGAGCACAGCTGCCCCAGTGACGGGTGAGAGCCAGATGGCAGAGGCTGTGGGTCTGGCTCACAGGCCTGGGGGGCACGTGGGGCCTGAGAATCCCTGCTGCCATAGTGGGAGCGCTCTAGTCACAGGTTTGCTTGTGATGAAGGTTAGCCCTGCAGGGAGGCTGTGCCGAGGGGCTGAGGGGTGATGGCGGCACAACCTCCATGTCTCATGGTGGCCTCACATCTTAACTCCCTGGCAGTCTCCGTGTGGCTCTGGGGATCACCAGAGCCTCCTCAACTAGAGCACAAGCCCCAGGCCAGGAGCCAGCCTCTTCTGACCTTGCTCCTTAGGTAGGGGATCACCAAAGCCACACTGGTCCAGGCCAAATGAAGACTTGAATGGCGACCTGAAGCCAGGTGATAGAGCCAGAGAAAATGAGCTGCAGCAAGAGGTATTTTAGTTAGACACAAGGAAGTACTGGCCTGGGAGACTGAAGGGAGTACAAGCTATTTCTGGGGAGATAGAGGAATCCCTCCTTCTGTCGGTGACAATCTGCATCTCTGGAAAAAGTAGTGGGAACTTCTCTCTCCTCTTCCTTCACTAGCTCCTCCATCATCTCTCACCTACATTTTAGTTTTATTTGTCCTTTCCTGCCTGCCTCCACTTCTGCCTTCGTTGTCTGAGTGGGCCTGGCTTGTCACAGTGTCACTGGGAGCCTTTGAGAGGGGACACAATTTAGCCAGTGTTTGCTGAGTCCCAGATCTGCTGGAGGTGAAGGAGCCCACGCCCTGCCAGAGCACTTCCAGCCGGGTAGAGAGACCAGACAGTAAAACCAGTGCCTGCACCCAAGGCAGAGTAAGAGCCACATGCTGAGAAAGGAACAAGACAAGTTGTGGGGCTCAGAGACCACAGCCCCAGGGGTCAGGGAAGGCCTCGGAGAGGTGGCATTTGGAGAGTGGGTGGATTTCCATAGTGACAGAAAACAGTGGGAACCAGGATAGTCTGGGCAGAGACAAATGAGAGGAAGAGGGAAACAGAGTGTGGACTATTCCAGAAACGCAGGAAGGCTAGCTTGGCTGAAGAGGTGGGGTGAGAAGGGTCTGGTGAGATGAACAGATCATGAGGCCCTGAATCTCGGTTGAATGAATTTGCACTTGATTGTAGGCAGTGAGGAGCTATTGAAGGTTTCAGAGGAAGGGCATGACATTTTCTGGGCTGGGACTAGAAGAGCATCTAGATTTTGCTCCTATTCTAGGATCTCATGAAAGGTACTTGGCCTTGATTCTGAGCCCCTGGGCCTCTCAGAAATCCCCAAGGGGAGCAAACAATCTGTGTGTCTCAAATGTTGCCTTTCCAGTGTGGTCTGTCCTGACCATCCAATTTAATAACATAGCTCCTCCGGCACTCCTGACTCCCCTCCCTTTCCTTCTCTGTTTCCCCCCACTGCCATCACATTTATCTCCTTCTAACATACTTCATCCATAGTTTATTCTGTTTATTATCTGCCCCATTTGAATAAAAGCCCCCTAAGGGCAGGGTCGTGTTTGTTTTACTTGCTGCTGCCTAGTCCGGTGCCTGGAATCCCAACAGATTCATTCACTGGTTAAGTGGACAAAGAGAAAAATACTGGCCGGGTGGGGTGGCTCACGCCTGTAATCCCAGCACTTTGGGAGGCCAAGGCAGGTGGATCATGAGGTCAGGAAATTGAGACCATCCTAGCCATGGTAAAAGCCAGTCTCTACTAAAAATACAAAAAAATTAGCTAGATGGGGTGGCGGGCAACTGTAATCCCAGCTACCCAGGAGGCTGAGGCAGGGAAATCGTTTGAACCTAGGAGACAGAGGTTGCAGTGAGCCAAGATGGTGCCACTGCACTCCAGCCTGGGCAACAGAGCAAGCCTCCGTTAAAAAAAAAAAGAGAGAGAAAAATACCACCTTGCGGGAACCTCCCTGTCCCTTCACTCCTGGCTTCCTGGGCTTGGCAGCACGGAGCCTCCTAGTGGAAGAATATCCGAGAAAAGCATGCAGAGCTGTGCTGCTTCCCTCCTGCACTTCCCACCCTTGCCAGGACTCTGGAAACATTTGAACTGTTTCCTGCTCCTGCCAAAAACCACCACTGTTTTCCTTTATCACAGGGTGGAGGCCAGGCAGGGACAATTTCACCTAAGGAAAGCTACAAGTTTGCAGGACTGAAACAGCTCCACCGAGCAGTCTGGAGAATAAGTTAGATAGGCTGATCAGAATCGCTGCAAATTCCCAAGTGCGCACTCCACACATGCAGTGGCTCTGGGCATTTTGCTCCATTTTGCCCTTATCCCAACTCTATGAAGTGGGTGTTATTCTCTTCATTTTACAGATGGGAAAATACATAAATTCATTGACGTGGCAGAGTTCTCTCCGCCAGATGAGGAGGCTGGTCTCAAACGCTGTTCTGTCCTGTGCTAGCCCAGGGCTTGTTCCTCCATCGTGCATGGCCTCTCTTTCACTAAAGGGGCAGGTGAGATGCAGGACGGAGCTAGCTGAGTTCTCTGTCCAAGATGCCAGATCATGAGTAGTCTCTGCTGGCTGCAGGCTTCCCGCCTGAGCCATGGGAGCCAAAGTTTTGGCCATGGCCCCGTGATGAATGGGGACAATGATGTCACGTCTGCTGCCTGGCCTGAACTCATCAGAGAGTACACATTATAACCGTGGTCACTGCCTGTCTGGGCAATGGCCAGGCGTCCTCTCTTGACTCTGATGTGTACCAAGGCTGGAGCCCAAAATAGGGCTCGCTGCATTTGCAGGTCCAGTGGATCCAAGGGAACCACCCCTAGCCTTGCGTGTGGGCCCAGAGCCCATATCCAGGTCTGCTCCTTACCAGGCTATGGTCGGGGAGGCAGAAGAGCTTGGATCAAACCCCCAGAGATGGGCTGTGGGTGACTGCACTTCCATTCCTTAGGGACTCAGTTCACCCGCCCTGAGGGTGGAAACCCTCTCCCAGCAAACATTACTGATTCCTTATTACATGCAAGGTAAACAGTATTTGTCTCTGCCTTAAAGCCCTTCAAGTGAAGTTAGAGCACAGTCATTAACTAGGCAATGGAGAGCCATGGATGGTTTTAGAGCCAGGGAATTGGATGACTGCACTGTGCCTTAGGGAGGCTGATCTGGCAGCAGACTGTGGCTGGGAGAGAACAGACTTTTGCAATGATCAGATCAATGTGTTAAGCACTTACTGGGTGCTAGATGTTGTTTCAAGCACTTCACAGATATTACCGTAATCTTCACCCTAGGGTACTATCGTTAACCCCATTGCACAGATGAAGAGACAGAAGTACATACTGATGACAAGGCCAGTAGGGGGTTGAGCTGGGATGTGAAACCATCTGGCTCTACCACTGCATCTCCCAGTAATCTTGAACAAGGGTCTGGCATAGGGCTGGGGCCCTGGGGACGGCCAGAGGAAAAGAAGTAAAACACTGCCTGTGGCTAAGGCTCCCTGCACTGGAGGAGTCTCCCGATAAAGGACCAGGAAATTATAAAGAACTATATCTAAGATCACTTTTATCAATAACAGCAATAATCACAGTGTTTTGGCCAGCAGCCCATGCAGGATAACATCTTCTTTCATGTAAGAGAGATCTGAGACACTCTCAAGGAGGGAAATCTTATCACAGTTAGAGCTTCCTCTGGAAATCTTCCTGGACTCTCTCATCCTTCCTCAAAGATGTATTTGTTAATGTATTTACTTAAATAGGGAAGAAAGCCTCACTTAGATGATAACCTAGCTTCAATATCTTCTGGCTTGGGATGTCCAGCCACTCTCAATGTCTCTTTTGCAAAGCGGGAGGAGTTGCTGGGAAGGTGGAAAATGAGGAAGAGGAGCCTGGGGCATAGGCTGGGCTGGGGGCCAATGGAGGCCGCTGAGCCCAGGAAGGGCTGTCCAAAGCCAAAGGGGTTCCTGTGCTTTTTTGACAAGATTACACCTGATTCCTCTGAGATGTTCAACCACAACATTGGAAAGTACACTACTGATAAAAGTAATGCTTGAGAAGTAAAAAGAGATTGCCCTTGGATTCTACCGCTAAGATCCCCAGCTCTAGCAGTCTACGAAGATACCCTGTCTTAATCCTTTCCTAGAGGAAGAAGTGTCAAGAGTTAGGGAACTCCTGGAAGAGCCATGTCTGGCCGGATTCTGGGCTTGCCCCACTATGGAAGTTCATTGACACAGTGTCAGAGAGTCAGCTGGGTGAGAACCACCACGGGGCCTAGCCAGCCGCTCAGCCCCGGGGGCATTTCTAGGGGGCAGAGGACATCCTAACCAAAGCCAGAGCGTCTTCTGCTCCTTCCCAGGCCTCATGAGCAGGGTCATCTGGGACAGCACCCTTCGGAAGGGGGTTAGGCTGTACCTGCCCCCTTCCTGGCGGGTTGTGGGTTTAGGAAATTTTAGGGAGGGCCTTTGCCCAGGTGCTGGCTGGAGAGCTGCAGGCCATGGGATGGCTGGGGTGGCCACGTTTCCCAGGCTCAAGGTGGGGAGTTGGAACTAGGGCTTAGCCATGATGGGTGGTGGGATGATGCCAGGGGCACCTACCTGGAGCAGCAGCTGAGGTCTGGGGCTTGGGCCCCACGTGGCCTCTGGGCTGTTACAGGACCTTCCCTCCTCTTGATCAGTCCCCAGGAAAAGGTGCTTCTGAGTGGACCAGCTGTGTCCCTACTCGATTCCTGACCCCGAGGGAGGCTCCTCCAAGACTCTATGGCAGAGGCATAAGAGAACCCTCTCAGTGCAGGCGGGCCTGCCTCCCAGTCCTCTCTGGCTTCCTTGCAGCTCCTCCCCAAGCCCAAGCTGGCCAAGCCCCTCCCAGCTCCAACATGCTTGTCAGTATCTCCCACAAAAGCCTGCCTTGGGGGTTCTTATGAGGTGAGAGGTACCCCAGATGCACCCACAACCCCCACCCTGCCCCAGTTCCAAATCCAGGCCAGCCAGTGCCCACCCCTGGGGTGGGTGAGCTGGGAGCGACCATTCATCCTAGCTGAGTAGCAGCTGTGGGGAGAGCACTATACTGGGAGTCCAGGCACCAGCTCTGTCACTTCCCCTGCTGAGCTGGAGCACCCTACTTTCCCTTATTGGTGTGGTTCAGCCTAAATGCACAGACAACGCCAGCAGGGCTGAGCTGGGGGAGGCCAAAGGGGTCATAGACATCACCTACTTCAGGATCATCTGTCGGGGAAGGTTTGCTAAAATGCAGGTGGAAAGGCCCTACCTTGATCCACTGAACTTGAATCTCCGAGCGAGTGTTTGGGAATCTGCATTTTAACAAGCTCCCCACATGGGTGCCTATGAAATAAGACTCAGTGCACTGATGACACACTGGAAAAGGGCAGACAAGCCCAAGTATAATCCGCATAAAGGAGTCGTTGGTCCTTTTTCTGAAAGCAGCATCACAGGAGCCCGATCTCTACAGCCAGGCTAGCCAGGGAGCCCCAGGAGCTTGCTAAATCCTCTCTAGCTCTCATTGTCCTCATGGACAAAATAAAGATTGGAGGTGATCTCTTGGGCCCGTCCACATTTGAAATTATGGATGCAGGAAGAGGTGAACCCACTGAGAAACGAATTTAAAAACAAAGTTCAGGGCGAGCCAATTTAACTGGTATTCTCCCCCTTATAATTTGTTTCTTCTTAAATATTCCTGTTTTGTTCGGTTTTGTTTGAGATGGGGTCTCACTATGTCGTCCAGGCTGGTCTCCAACACCTGGGCTCAATTGATCCTCCCGCCTCTGCCTCCTGGGTAGCTGGGATTACAGACACAAGCCACCATGCTCGGCTTTCAATATGCTCTTTAAATTCTGAAAATAACATGCTTAGGAAAAAAAATCAAACCATTCAAAATAATACACAATGAAAATGACATCTCCGCTTTGCATAGTGGCTCACACCTATAATCCTAGCACTTTGGGAGGCCGAGGTGGGAGGTTCACTTGAGCCCATGAGGCCAGCCTCAGCAACATGGCAAAACCCTGGTTCCACAAAAAGTATATAAAAAAATCAGCTGGGTGTGGTGGTGTCCGCTTATAGTCTCGGCTACTTGGGAAGCTGAGGTGGGAGGATTGCTTAAACCCAGCAGGTCGAGGCTGCAGTGAGTCATAATAGTGCCACTGCACTCCAGCACGTGTGACAGAGCAAGAGACTGTCTCTAAAAAAAAAGAAAGAAAGAAAAAAGAAATATAGCACGGATGTCCCTGCCATCTCAGACCTATGCCCCACTCTCCAAAATAAATATCATCAAGTTTCCTAAATTTTCCTTGATAATTTCTTTCAGAAATGTGGACACACACATACGTACATATATATAGATATATATATATCTCTATGCCTGCATCTTTATTTTAAACCCAACCAGGAACATATTCTCAGTACTTATATTTGCTTTGCTAATTAACATACATCACACATCTCTGCATACAGCACAGACAGATCCCTCCATTCTTTTAATAGCTCATAGTGTTCCACTGAACCGATGCACTACAATTTCTGTGAATCTGTCCTTGTTGATTGATATTTAGGTTATTTCTACATTTTTTGCTGCACAAACAAAGCTGTAATGAGCATCTTTGTGTTTTCTTGTTTGTTTGTTTTGAGTCAGCGTCATACTCTGTTGCCCAGGCTGGAGTACAGTGGTATGATCCCAGCTCACTGCAGCCTCAACCTCCTGGGCTCAAGCGATCCTTCCACCTCTGCCTCTCAAGTAGCTGGGACCACAGGCGCCTACCACCATGCCTGGCTAATTTTTTAGTTTTTGTAGAGATGAAGTCTTACTTTATTGCCTAGGTGGTCTCAAACTCCTGGGCTTAGGTGATCTGCCTGCCTCAGCCTTCCAAAGTGCTGGGATTACAGCCATGAGCCACCACGCCCAGTCTATATCTTTGACTCTGTATCTTTGTGCACATATGTGAGGCCAGCTAGAGGATATCCCTGGGTCAAAACTTAGGTAAACCTAACATTCTGTCAAGTTGCCCTGCAATGAGGGTGAACCAGTTAGCTCTGCCCCAGCAACTCATGAGGATGCCTGCTTTTCTCCACCCTCACACAGTGTGGATTATCAGACTGTTAGATTTTGCAGTGAGTTTAAAAATGGTATCTTGTTTCAATTTGTAATTCAGTTGTCAAAAAGGACAGACATGTTTTCATGCTTATTGACTGATTGGCCTTTGCACTTAGTTTTCTGTGAATTGTCTGTTTCTGTCCTTTCTAATTTGTCTTATTGATTTTTTAAGTTTTTCTAAATTATGGCAATTAACTTCTTATCATGTGTATTGCAAATTGTCATTCATCTCTTTTTGACTTTATTTACGGCAGCCTTTGGACTTGCTTAAAAAGCCTTTCCCATTTGAGAATCATGCAAGTATTTGTCCATCTTTTCCACTTGTATTGTTGAAGATTTCTTCTTCTCCTCCTTCTCCTTTTTCCTCTTCCTCCTCTTCTTCTTCTTCCTCCTCTTCCTCTTTCATCTTCGTCTTATTCTTTTTTGAGACAGGGTCTCACTCTACCGCCCAGCCTGGAGTTCAGTGACACAATCATAGCTCACTGTGGCCTTGGACTCCTGGGCTCAAGTGACTTTCCTGCCTCAGCCACCCGAGTAGCTGCAACTACAGGCACACATGACCACACTGGGCTTTTTTCTTTCTTTTTAAAATATCTTTGCCACCTCTAGAATTTATTTTGGTGTAGGGATTGTAGTAGGACACAGCTTTATTATTTTTTTCAAAGGGCTACACAGTTGTCCTAAAGTCATGTTTGAATAATCCATTTCCTGCTCCGCCACCCAAAATCCTCCCTCTAAATTCAAAATCCCAATTTGACTATGTAGGAGGATGGATACAAAGAGCATAAACTCTAGAGTCAAGTGCTTGGCTCACATTTCCACTCTACTGGACCTTTTAAAGAAGTCTTTCTAAATTAAGGCAATTACCTTCTTGTCATGTGTATTGCTGTCATTCATCTCTTTTGCCTACCCTTTCTGTACCTCAGATTCCTCATCTAAAAATGGAGATAATAATGCCAACTGCATGGAGTTATTATGAAGATTAAATTAGTTATCACAGCTAAAGTGTGTAGAAAGATACAAATAATATATGCTGTCCACAAGAGGCTCACTTTAGACATAAAGGCTCACATAGGTGGAAAGTGAAAGGATGAAAAAAGTTATTCCATGCAAATGGTAACCAAAAGAAAGCAAGGATGGCCATATTTGTATCAGTCAAAAGCTGCCATGAAAGATAAAAGAGGCTATTACATAATAATAAAGGGTCAATTCACCAGGAATATATAACAATTATAAATATATATACACCTAACAGCAGAGCACCCAAATATACAAAGCAATATTGACAAATAATAATTGGAGATTTCAGTTCTCCTTTCAATAATGGATAGAACAACCAGGCACCAGATCAATAAGAAAATGGAGAACTTGAACAACGCTATAGACCAACTGGACCTAACTGGCATATGCAAAAGTCTCCTCCAAACAGCAGCAGAATATACATTATCTCAAGCACATATGGAACATTCTCCAGGATAGATCACAGGTACAGGATAGATCCTTTACCTGTAGATTAAGCTAGATGCTTTACCTCTAGATTAGGCTACAGGTAAAGGATAGGACAGTGGCCACGCAGGGGAGCTACTATATGATGGTGATTACTATTATTATTATTGCATATTAAGTGCACTTTGTTTATCAATCTGTGAAGCAGTTCCATCATTTGACAAATATCTAGTACTATGTGTCAGGCCCTGTTCCAAGTGCCAGGGAATCAAGAATGAAGTAGCAGTCTTAAGGGCTGCTCCGGCCACCTCTAGTTAGGCTTAGTACTGGTTATTTTAGCACTTTTACTCATATTTTAAATTTCTTTCATTATATTTAAAAAGAGGCTAATGTTTATATACAGACAAGCTATACATTTTTGTTTCTAATAGTTATTACTGATCATGTTGGTATATTCTTTTATTATTTCTATTTTTTTTTCAGTTGACAACTTTGTTCTTTTTTCTCCAGGTGGTCAATCTTATCACCTACAAATTTGATAAATTTAGCACTTTTATAACATATATTTTCAAAATTTGTGTTGGCTTATAGAGCAGTGTTAAAGAATTACAATAGTGGTGATCATTCTTTCCTTGTGTGTCTGAATACACATATACACACAAACATACACAGGCATACACAAAATCATGTTAAGCAATATCTATCTATTCCTATGAAATAAGAGTTAAAATCAGAGACATGATGAATTTTGTCAAATGCATTTTAGACATTTTTTTTGCACTTATGAAGTTGCTTATATGATTTTTTTTTTTTGAGACGGAGTTTCACTCTTGTTACCCAGGCTGGAGTCAATGGTGCGATCTCGGCTCACCACAACCTCCGCCTCCTGGGTTCAAGCAATTCTTCTGCCTCAGCCTCCCAAGTAGCTGGGGCTACAGGCAAGCACCACCATGCCCAGCTAATTTTTGTATTTTTTTAAGTAGAGACAGGGTTTCACCATGTTGATGACCAAGATGGTCTCGATCTCTTGACCTCATGATCCACCCGCCTTGGCCTCTCAACGTGCTGGGATTATAGGCGTGAGCCACCGCGCCCGGCCACTTATATGGCTTTTTATTTCTTCTGAGCTACTAGTTCAAAAGAGCTGTTAATTACATTAACAGTTTTTCTACTATGGAGTCTATATTTCTGGAATATAGCCCCATTTGCTTGTGGTATGTTCATTTTTTAACAGAATGCTGTGTGAGTGCATTTACTACTATTTAAGAATTTTGCATCACTATTCATAAGATTTTTAAGTTATTTTTCTCTTTTTTGTGCTATTTTTGTCAAGGTTTGGTATCCATATTGTTTGGACTTCATAGAATAATTTAAAATCTCTCCTTCTCTGTGATTTGGTGTACTTGGTGAAGTTTAAATAATACGGCATGATCTGTGCCTTGGAGGTTTGATAGAAATGAGAAGCTATTTAAACCTTAGTTTTTTTGGAGAAGAATTTTATGAAAACTCAGTTTCTTCAGTGATTATTGGTTTATTGGGATTTTCTCTGTCTCCTGAGGTCAAACTGATGATTTACATTTTCCCAGAAAAATCAGTTTCAGCTGGATTTATATATGGCCAAACACAGTACCAATCACAATAATAATAATTCTTTCATTTTCTCTGTATCAGCAGCTATTTCCCCATTTTAATGTTCAATTTTGTATATTTGCCTCAATCCTCTCCTAACCCCCATTAGATTATCTTCTCTCCAAAAAATCATAAAATGACACATGATTTTCCCTCCAGGAACCTATTTACTATGTACACAACTCAGAAATAGAAGGGCTGAAATCAGAGAATGGGATGAGAGGGCGGCAGAGGGACAGCTTGATACAGTCAATCAACAAACATTTCTGTGCAAGGAGCCGACACAGGTATTCCCTGGCTTTAAGCACCGACAGCTGTTTTCCCAACTCCCCCACCCCAGTGAAACCCGCCAGCTCCCTGCACCCTTCACACCCAGCCCTCACCTCCTCTAGGACCCTTTCCTGACTCCCCAAGGAGATGAGGGGAGGGCACCTTTCCATCCACATCTCAGATTACTTTTCTTCAACTTTGAAAAATTCATTTAAACCAACCGAATTAACAAACGTAAACATTCTATCATTTTTGCTTCAGCTGTTCTTTGTTAAATGAAGTGTTACAAGTTAGAAGTCCTTCCGTTCCCCCTTCAGTCTCAGCTCCTTCTCCCTCCAAGGCACCACAAGCATGAGCTTGGTAGGCATTGCAACAGAAATCAGTAAATCCATAAATCATGGCTAGTACTGTTTTGTGATTTTTATGAAAATTAAATTTTCAGCCAGGCACAGTGGCTCACACCTGTAATCCCAGCACATTTGGAGGCCCAGGTGGGCTGATCACTTAAGCCCAGGAGTTCAAGACCAGGCTGGGAAACATAGCGAAACCCCATCTCTACAAAAAAAAAAAAAAAAAATTAGCTGGGTGTGGTGGCGTGCACATATAATCTCAGCTACTTGGGAGGCTGAGGTGGAAGGATTGTTTGAAGCTGAGAGGTTGAGGCAGCAGTGAGTCAAGATTGCACCACCACTCCACTCTAGCCTGGGCAACAGAGCAAGACTCTGTCTCAAAAAGAAAAAAAGGAAAAAAAGAAAATTCAATTTTCACTAATAGTATTATTTTGCAATTTCCTTTTTTTGTAACATTGTTTTTGAAATTTACTTATGTTAATACAGAACGTATCTGTATGTGTCTGTACATTTATATCAGCTTTGCTAAGGTATAATTTATATAAAATAAAATTCCCCAATCACACATGGTTTAACTGTTGCATAGTATTGCAGGGTTTTTTGTTTTCTTTTGTTTTATATTTTGAGACAGAGTCTCACACTGTTGCCCGGGCTGGAGTGCAATGGCGAGATCTCGGCTCACTGCAGCCTCTCCCTCCCAGGTTCACACGATTCTACTGCCTCAGCCTCCTGAGTAGCTTGGATTACAGGCACACACCACCACACCCGGATAATTTTTTCTATTTTTAGTAGAGATAGGGTTTCACTATGTTGGTCAGACTGGTCTTGAACTCCTGACCTTGTGATCCGCCCACCTTGGTCTCCCAAAGTGCTGGAATTACAGGTGTAAGCCACCGCACCTGGCCCCAGTATCACAGTTTTAATCATTATTCTATTATTGCAGATATTGAGGTTGAGGTCTCTTTTTTTGTTTGGCTGCCCAGGCTGTAGTGCAGTGGCACGATCATAGCTCACAGAAACCTCAAACTCCTGGACTCAAGCAATCCTCCCACCTCAGCCCCCAAGAAGCTGGGACTACAGGTACACACCACCCCACTTGGCTAAGTTTTTTTAGTAGATACAAGGTCTTGCTATGTTGTCTAGGCTGGTCTTGAACTCCTGGGCTCAAGCAATCCTCCCACCTGGGCCTCCCAAAGTGCTGGGATTACAGGCATGAGCCACAGCACCCAGCCAAGACCTTTTTTTTTTTTTTTT
>PVKP010035770.1:0-22961 GCA_004027715.1 Plecturocebus donacophilus | reverse complement strand
CGGAAAAGCAGGAGCTGCTGCTCCTCGGGCACCTGCAGCCGCTTGGACACCAGTTTCTTCAGCGTGGCTACACTCTCTTGCCCTGACACCTTCAGACTGCATCTCTGGCCCAGGAGCAGCTTGACTGTGAGGAACATCAGGCTAACCGTGGAATCAGGAGGGGTCCATGCTCTGGGAGCTGCCCTGAAGATTAAGGGGTCCTTGCAGGAGATACTGGCTTCTCCCTGTTCACAGAGGGCCAGTGGTCCTAGGAGACCAGAGACCCAGCTTAGGCAGACAGCCATTGGCTAGTGCACAGTGATGTCACAATTCTGCAGGAGGGCTCATTTCCAGAGTGGAACTTTAGGGACAGCAGAGGGATATTTAGGCCCAGAGCATCCTTCCTCGACCAGAGGACAAAAAGAGCAGCAGGAGAGAAAACGTGGGACTGGGAGAAAGGAGATGGGACTAGGGAAAGGGAGGGCTGGAAAGGACACGGTGGCGGGGGGAGCATGTCCACTGATTTCTTCAACATGTAGGTATTAGGTGCCCTCTCTGTGCCAGCACCTGGACCTGGGGAGACAGTCATATTCAAATGGATGCCTTCTGCCTTCATGACGCTTCCACACTAGTGAGCAGGCTAGCATTTATCAAGTGTCCTCTTTCTGTCGAGCACTTTACAAGCTCTCTTGGATTGGATTCCAGCAGTAGACCCTGAGACAGGAATTTGAGCACAAGTACTCAATTAGGAGGTGATCCCAGGAGGCACCAGGAGGGAAGTGAGGAAGTGAGATGAGGAAGGGAGGGAAATCAAACGTGCATTCATGAGCAGGTTGCCACTGTGGGAAACTGGTATGTTATCCTGCTGGGGAGCCTGGGAGGCTGCATGGAACACACCTGAGTTGCATTACCTTCGAAGCAAAGAAGCTGGGTCTTTTTTTTTTTTTTTTTTTTTTGACAGAGTCTCACTCTGTCACCCAGGCTGTAGTGTAGTGGCACGATCTCGGTTCACTGCAACTTCCATTTCCTGAATTCAAGTAATTCTCCTGTCTCAGCCTCCTGAGTAGCTGGGACTACAGGTGCATGCCACCATGCCTGGCTAATTTTTGTATTTTTAGTAGAGATGGGGTTTCTCCATGTTGCCCAGGCCGGTCTCGAACTCCTGGACTCAAGCAATCTGCCTGCCTTGGCCTCTCAAAGTGCAAAGATTACAGGCATGAGCCACCGCACCCAGCCAAAGCTGTGTCTTTATGCTCTGACTTCCGTCTTTAGCCAATGGAAGTGCTACCTCTTTGGCACTTCTGGTCCACAGGTGTGCTCAGCATGCACCTGTGAGCAGAGAAAAGTGGGAAGCCATCGGACCTTCAGGAATGTGAGGTACTGAGGGGATAGGGCAGGATCATCAACAGCAGCTGCGTCTCAGGCATGCCTCATTGAATCCTCTCAACCTACGAAGCAGGCACTGCCATGATCTCCATCTGCCAAGGAGAAAATGCAGCTTGCGGCCCAGGCCCTGAGCAGGCACCCCCCAGCTCAAAGGTGACTATGAAAAAGGACACTGACTGAGCTTCCTCTGCGTCTGCAACTTCTGTTGCATTTGGCAGTTTTCAGTGCAACACATTGCTGAAGGCCTTCGGGGTCAAGGCCTTTATATATATTGTCACATTTAAGCCTGGGAGGAAGGTATTGCCTCATTTTAGAATTGAGTAACCTTTGAGAAGACCTGGGTAACGTCTCACAGTCAGTGGGCTGATTTTGTCAGGGATCCCCTCAACTCTCACCAGCTCTGTGCTTGACCGTGACCTTCTCCTCACTCACCGTCTCCCTCCCTCCCACCTAACCTCCTCTCCTTTTCCACCTGCCTGGAAGCTACAGCAGCACGATGCTGTTGTCAACATCCTCGGACTGTCCTGACCTGGCCTTCCACAGCACCCAGCCCTGATCTCCCCGCAAAGGTGGCTGCAAGCTCTGCCCCGTCTTCTGAACCTGGAAGCCAAGGGCAGCTGGTGAAAATACCCATAGATGCCACAGATTCAGTTGGCCCTCACCTCTCACCCCAGTCCCATGTTCACTCTTGCCAGGTTACCTATATTCTAGTCCATAGAGAAACTAGAGCTCACAAGTCTAGTTTCTCACAAGAAGGAATTCCCTGACCTTCTGCCTCTTCCTCTCTTCCTTCCTCCTCTCCTTTCCCCCACTAAATAAGGCCCCTTGTTAATTTCCCTTCTTCCCTGAAAATGCCTCTGAAACCCACTCCTCCTCCTCCGCATCCCCACCGCCCATCGGTTCAGGCTGTCAGCTCCCTCCAGCCCGTAGTTCCTGTCCTCCACCAGTCCCACCGCCTTGGGTCCATTCATACCACAGCCAAGGGGATCTTCCCAAAATAAAAGCAAGATTGTGGACTCCTCTGAGTAACACCATCCAGTTTTGTTTCCTCTGCTTTGGGGATCAAAACTGGCCTTCTTGGTCGGGCCCTGCTTGTCACCCAGCCTCCTGCCTTCCCACTTGGCGTCCTCCACTGTGGCCACATCAACCTGCATTTCCTCTACTTGCTTGTCTCATTTGAACTCCTCCAATGCATCTTTCAAAACTCAGGTTTAGTGCACACCTATAGTCCAAGCTACTTAAGAAACCAAGGCAGGAGCGTAGCTTGAGCTCAGGAGTCCAAGACCAGCCTGGATAGCATAAGAAGATCTTGTCTCTTAAAAAAAAAAAAAAAAAAAAAAAAGGAAAAAGAAAGGAAAAAAAAAAACCTCAGGTTGAAAATCTCCTGAGGTGAAATCACCTCCTTCATGAAGGCTTCCCTGCTTTCCCCAGCCCTGAAAAGAAGTAATCCCACCCTCCTCCATGCAACCATTGCTCCCCTTGAACATACTTATGTGAATGCACCGAGCACGCATCTGTGTCTCCCTCATTAGCTCTCAGAGACAGGGACTAGGTCTTCTCTGACTTTGTATCCCACACTTCCAAAGTGAGCCTGGTACACAGAAGGCCTTGAATACCTGCTTGTCAAATGAAGAAGATAAAACTAAGACACACTGAGCCATCCAGGGGCGGGCGGGTCCAGTGAGGCAGGCTGTGTAATGATATAAAGCCACCTGCAGCCTCTCTCTCACCCCCGCCTCCTGCCCTAGAGAGATGAAAATACAAAATTACATAAAAATCAATCAGAAAGTGAGGCCAGTCTTTACCAAAGGATCTTCTATAACATTTCTTTAAATAGCCAGCTCCCCTGGTGCATTTGAAATAAGATAGAATTTGTAAATGTACCTGTACATACAATGTGGGGAGACCCGTGGACTCTGATTGCAGGGCCTCTCTGCAGAGGGATCAGGGAGATAGATGAGGTTTCTCCTTGGCCTTGTGGGCACTCCCAGCCTCTAGAGGGTAGGACTCTGTGGTGGATAAACCATCAGATGGACAGGATTGGGGCCACACCATGGGAGATGCCCTGAGCAGAGCAGAAAGATGAAAATCAGCTGCCTTCCTCCAGCAGCTCCTCCTCAGACCCATCCACCCAGGCAGCCCCTGCCCAGGACACTGGAAGCCACTGAAGAAGACACACTGGGCCTGGGCTTCTAGAAGCACATGAGCACCTCAGCTTGGGCTTTGTTTCTCCAAGACCAGTGGCTATGTGCAGGCAGGTGTCCTTATGATTGGGGCTTAGAGAGTCCTATCTGCTGGGTCACGCTTTCTAAATCAGGCTACCTGTTCTAGAGAGTCCCAGTTGGGCCATGAAGACAGAAACTTCAAAATTAGTGGTGCCCAGAGAAGCCGAGAGAGATGGTCACTACCCAGCCCCTGTGTCTGTGCCCAGGAGCCCCCATTGCCTTTCCCAGGAGGGACAGTGAGAGCAACCTTACTGGACCCTCAAATCACATTTGGAGCCTGGAAATTGTATGTTTTCTCATGTAATTGCTTGTGTTAATTATGCAATTAGCATGAGAAAATGTAATTGTATAATCGGAGCATGCAATCAGACAATGATTGCCATAATTAGGGGGGAAGATTACTGGGAATGAGTAGGTCTGGTGACTTGGGGAAAGAATCAATGTGTGCAGAGAGTGCTGGATAGTAGCAGGCTTGGACCCCTCTTGAAAACAACTGCAGATGTAATTTGTGTCACTGGGAAACAAGCACGATGTCTGGCGGGGAAGATGGCTGGGCGTGGGAGGCTGCCTTGGAACAGGTCTGTGAACATCCAGGTTCCTCAGTAGCCCTTTGCAATCCCCTGAGCAGACTGACTGGACATTGTATGCTGAGGGTGTGAACTCCTCAGGATTAAAGCCATATGTCCAGCTGCTGGCCTGGGACCTGCCCTGAGCAATCTTGTTCCTTGACTCCTATTTTCCTCCTCTGTCTAACGGGAGTGTGATCACTGCCCAGGGTCCCTTGCAGGGTTGCTGTGAGGGCCAAAATAGGAAGGCCATGCCCCCAGGACCTAACACAGCTTCCAACCTATGAAGACATCCAGATGTATAGATTTAATTTATAAATGTAAATGGCAGCTCTTACTGTCACCCCTCAACAGTGAAGGAAGATCTCACTGTGCCTAGAACTGTGCCCAAAGTGTGAATCCCCACAGGCCAGGGTGGGCCTCACTGCTTGCACAGGTCAGCAGGCAGAGGCCTTTGCTGGCTGCTGAGGGGGGCTCCAGGTGGTGGGAAGCTTACAACCACTGCCAGGGGCCACAGGAAAGGCTCATATGGAAGACAGACCATGGCCTCTGCCCACCTCACTCCCCAGCAAATGATCAAGTTATTGCACTTTAATGATGTCCAGCTGCTCTTCCAGGGAAGGTGCTTGGGACGGGGCAGAACCTGGGGAGACAGAGAAGAAGGCAAAAGCAAGACGGAGAAATGGAGAGGGAACAGAGAATAAGAAAGCTGAGCACAGGAGGTGCTTGAAAAGGGGAGAACAGCAGAAGGGACACAAGGTAAAGGGGGTGAGATAAAAAGTGCAGGCAGGGGAGCAGTGCCAGGGAAGAAGGAAGAAAAGAACCAGGGTGGGGGCGGTGGGGAGAAGCAGGAGCAGGAAGGGACAGCTGATGCAAACCAAGCGCAGTCGCCAGCGCTGCAGGCCTCGCTCCTAAGAGCACGGCCCTTCTCGCCACTCTCCTTACAGTCTGCAAATGGTTCCTGGGAACTTGGGCAGAGGGAGTGGAATCTGGGAAGCTGACAACACAAAGCTGTGGTTCCCAGCACTCCCTGCTGCCTCCAGCCCACGCACCCACATCACTCAACGGTGTGTCTCCAGCGCCCTTGATGTGCCTGCACCTGAAATGATGAGGTGAAGACTGGCAGGTCCCTGGACACTGCCCTGCGGCAAGGGCTGCCCCAGGCCCACCACTGTGCTGCTGGAGACCCCACTCAGCCTGTGCCACCTCCTGTCACTGTCATCAGGAACCCCTTTGAGGAAGAGGTCCGTTGGGGCTGCTCTGTGCCCTGTCAGGCCTAGCACGGGACAGGACAAGCAGCTTTTTAGGTGGCGCCTGACCCAGGCTGCTCTCCACGGTGCCTGGCACACAGTAGGTGCTCGGTAGGTGTGGCCCACTCCCTGTCCTTCATCCACTGGCTGGCATTGGCTATCTCAGCAGCTGCACCAAAATGGGTCTTTGGCTGCTCCCATGAGGGCTCTAAAGCCTCCTCCCTCCCTGGGTCTCAGGGAGCTGAGGCCCAGGTGAACCTGAGCCTGGGGCCTGTGGGGCCAAGGAGCTGGAGCAGGAGGAGGGCAGCAGAGCTCATGGGGGCCCAGGGGACATCACTTACAGTCCCAACCCTCTCTGGCTGACAGTGGGTAGTCCAACATCTGAAAGGCGTTGGTCCTCACACCAGACAACCTAAGTCCTGCCCTGCACTGGTGTCCTGGAGCCCTGGAGAAGTCAGACACTGGCTGGGAGCAGCTCAGAAACCTGGCCCCAAAGCCCACAAGGAACTCACACCTGCTGGAAAACCTCACCAGGCTGCAGCCTGCTGTGACCACTAGATGTCACTGGTGACCTCACTGGCCAGCTCCAGAGGCTGACACCCACCAAGCGGGCCAGAGGCCTAAGCACAACATCGCATGTGGAGACCAGCCCCTCCTCCTGCAGACCACCCGCCATCCCCCTGCCCTCCTCTTGGGGGTCTTTGAGCATGGACATCGCCCGGCACGGAGGCAGGAGCAGGATAGTAAGACACGTCCCTGCAGGAGGACACACAAACCTGCCATTTTAGCACCATGCATAAACTTTACTATGGTGGCAAAGGAAGTCCTGACTGCAGCAGGAGGTGGGGCCTGATCAGAGGCTTCACCTGGGAGGGAGCTTGGAGGGTGTTGAAAGAGGAACAGGAGTTGCCCCGATGAAGAAGGATGCCCTGGTTGAGGGGCCAGCACACACAAGTCCATGTGGAAGCGTGGGACTCGGTGCACTGGGGTGCAGCAAAGGAGCGAGAGGCGAGGCACCCAGGACGCAGGCAGGGCTGGCACCTTCACAGAAGAGCTCTTTCCCGGAGCTGAGATTTCTGCGTCCCTGCCGCGTGCAAGCACAGGAGTCCCCAAGGAGCAGCCGACAGCTATCGCTCACTCTCTCTTATACAGACACAGACACACGCGTGTGCACACACACACACACACACACACACACACACGCCCTGCTAACCTAAGCTGGGATCAGCAATGGGCTTGCTTTCCCACACTGTCTCTGAGCTCCTCTGGGACTCTCGGAACACCAGGACCCCAGCCAGTGCTACGCTGCCAAGAGTGAGTTTCTCCCTCCCTCAGTGCCTTCTCTGGTGTGCCCTGGAGGAGACACTGCCCATGGTGTGGCTGGTGGCCCATTATCTCAGTTAGGGATGCTTCCATCCTGATCAACACAGGAGCATCTCCTGTGCCCGTCTGCGCTCTGGGCTGTGTGATTTCAGCTGACGAAAAGTAGTCTGCTTCAACCTGTAGCTGTGGGACTGTGCCATCCATTTAAACATACCTCTAATCCCAGAACTTTGGGAGGCCCAGAGGCAGATGGCTTGAACCCAGGAGTTTGAGACCAGCCTGGGCAACAAGACAAAATCCCATCTGTATAAAAAACACCAAATTAGCGGGGCATGGTGGTGTGTGTCTATGGTCCCAGCGACTCAGGAGGCTGAAGCAGGAGGATCGCTATAATTCTATCATCCTGCCTCAGCCTCCCAAAGTGCTGGGGTTATAGGCATGAGCCACTCCTAGCCTCCCTCTGGTTCTTGAGTACTTTTTCCCCTTTTGTGTCCTCTTCAAGTGCTTCCTGAAAAATCTACAATTTTATCTTGGTTGCAAGAATAAAGAAAAAATGATTTCTTCCCATCTAGGCCAGATTAGATGGAGAAGCAGAGGGCCTCCTGGGCCAGGCAGAATGGTGGCTATATGCTGGACATTCTACACAGGTCCAGCTGAGGACCTGGACTCGGCAGGCACTCCCCTAGGAATGGCTTTGATAAATGTTCCCCTTCCTTTAGGGTGACTGCTTCCTTGAAGATCTGTGTCATCAACCAGAGTGGCAGGAACCTTCCACCATGCAGTAAAGATCAAACATGATATATTAAAAGCAAGGACCAAGAAGGGGCCCACAAAGCCCTGCCCTGAACACCTGCTCCTGCTGGTCTTGCAAGTCTGCAGCCGGGTCTGGGTGGAGAAGCCTGTGCCTAATCTAAAGATGCTGCCACGTTGATCGCACAGGACCAGAGAGCCCTTGATGCCCCTGGTGAGATACAAAAGCTGGTCTCTCACCAGGGTGGCTTGTGCTAGCCTTTCAGCCTGACTCTTGGCCTAAGGGTGCTAGGGCCAGTCCTTGGGTAAGACTCTTGCCAACAAGACCCCTTGTGTCAGTTGAGGAAAGCAGGCTCCTGCCAAGGAAGATGGCATGTAACAAGCTGCATGACCTCTGCCCAGAGGAAGCTGGAACCAAAAATAAGAACCAAGGGAAAAAGAGTGAGAAAGCTGGGAACAGACAGAGTGACGCTGGGCTTGGGGGAACCTGCGAGACAGACCTCGGTTAGGGGAAGGGAGACTGAATTACAGTTGAACAAGGGGGCTAGAGAACTTGGATTTGACTTAGGCCTGATTAGCCCCAAGGAAGGCCAGTTGGCAGGTGAGATGTTGGGTTAGGGTTACAGTTAGGGTGGGCCTATTATGTTGTTTGACTTCCTGCTCTTCTAGCTGGTAGCACTAACCACCTGCAGCCAGGCGTCAGAAGAAGCTGGAACCAAAAGCAAGAGGGAAAAAATGCGAATCCAGCCAACAGCCGACTGTATGATCCTAGGAGCAGCATGGACTGTATGGAAAAACTTGGCCCTGATCAGGGGCTGCCTCAAGCTGCATATTAGACCATCAGAACTACTTCAGTGGAGTCATTCCTGGTATCAAAACCCAAGTGACTAGCTGCTGGACCAGCAGCCTGAAATCCTAGCTGATGGCCATCCCAGGGGTCACCAGTTTGAGCTTCTGCCCTGAAGTGCCTCCTCTGCTGCAAGAATATCACACTGGACTGACTACCTTTTGTATATTAAGTATATTCCCTAATAAATGCTCCTAGGACCCATAGATAAATCATCCCATTACTTTCACTAACGGGGACCTGATTAAGAGGTAAGTGTCTCGGAAGGGACAGCATTCATGGTAAGGTGGGGAGTACAGAGCCTCTGGCAACAGAATTGCGGGTGGCAGGTGCTGGCAAGAATCGTACGTGGGGTCTTCGCCTTGGAGAGAACTAGAGAAAGGCCAGGAGCCAGCTGTCAGCACTGCCTCTCTTTTAGCCTCTCCAAAACACTGCCTCCCTCTGTCTCCCACCCAGCAGAAGCCTGTACCCCAGTTTCCATAACTGCCGGCCTGAAACCGTCTCTGGCATTTGCAGTTGACCTGGACGCAGGTACTCAAAGGAGGCCTGAGAAGCAGTGAGCGGGGTTCAGGGGATGGGAGGGCATGGCTGAATTAAGGCTGAGGGCCAGTCCCACAGCCCAAGCTTTGGGCATCAGCTTCCTGGCAGGAGGGCAGCTGCCCATCAATGCCAATCTCTATTGGGAGTGGTGCATCTGCAGTGATGTCCTGGAGGGCCAGGAAGCAGGGTAGGACAGTCATGTGGGGTGGCCCTAGGCTCCCTGCCTGCCTGTGGGTAGCCCAGTTGAAAAGAAGGAAGAGCCCTCCAACCAGGATGGGGCTGCGGGGAAACAGAAATGAGTGCCCAGCCTCTGGGTACTGACTAAGCTTGTATGCCAGGCATTGGGTCTTTAGCACTGGGACCCTCCAGCCCCTTGGCTGGGCAAAGGCAGATGTCACAGCCAGACTGTATTCTTTATCAGACAGGAACCAACAACCCTAGAATGGGATCTGGTAGGAATCACATGGGTTAACAGATAGGGTCTTCTGTCCAAGCCACTTCAGGATCTCAGAGTGGTCAAGGCAGGAATCTCTGGAGCTATCCAAGACCACGGTGCACCCTCTCAAGCTCCCACTTACACCTCACCCCTCCCCTACTTCTCTGTAAGGCATGGCATCTGAGTCCAGAGGATTGAGAATTACTCTCCTAGATAGGGAGACATTTCTGATATAAGGCTGGGATGTTGCTTCCTGAAAAACCAGAATAGGTGACTGGATGGTCCTGCCTGGGGACTCACAGGTGGTAGAGTCGTGGATTGTCAGAGACAACGGAGAACTGAAAAAACAAGCCCTACCACCCCCATCAAGAAAGTGGGGCCCAGAGAGGTGACTTGCTAACTCCAGGCCCATTGGGGAGGGGTTTCTACGCCTGCAGAGCCCTGGGGAGAATGCTTTCCAGGAGAGGAGCTGGCCCCCAGCCCAAGGAAGTAAAGCAGAATGGCCGTGGGGAGCCAGGCATGGGGAGTGGTCCCCAAGGCCCCAGCCAAGATTCCGGGCCCCAGATGAAGAGTGAATGGCTGGTTCTCCCTGGAAGGGAGTAGTCAGTCACCCCATAAAAGTTTATTTTTATACATGTCTGATCTATTTCACATCCGCTCAGATATTTTGACACATATACAGGAAATGTAACTCTCCCCCATATGGCAGTGTTTGGTTGGCCGGACCTGGGGAAACTCAATAGGGTCACAAAGGAGCAGAGGGGAACTGCAGCATCAAGGAAGAATGCCAGAGGCCTGAGGCCGCCATGGGCACCCCTGGCCAGCAGGCTGGAGACAGAGGTCATGGTGAGGTCAGTGCAGAAGTGCTCCTGCCTGGGTACAGAGCCCTAGAGCCCCAGACCTAGGAGACCGAGTGTGGCTCTGGTTGCTGCTCCCCAGGAGGAATGGGAGATCCCCATGAGGATGAAGAAAATCTGGAAGGGCAGCCAGAGCGGGCCACCAAGGGCATGGGCAGCAGAACAGACAGAGAGAGACATGGGCCTGAGCAGTAAAGGCTGGGGCATCTCTGACGTCAGCCAGGAGCAGGAATTTTCCCCATGTTCTGGCGTCCTGGGAGGAGAAGATCAGGAGACCTACAGCTCAGATGAAACAAGAGGAGAGGAAAACGGCTCTGGGCCTGGCATCACCTGGCTGGAACTTCCCCCAGTTACCCAACTTCCTGTAGCATTCATTTCCTCACATATAAATTGGGGTGAGTATGACCCAGTGGGGAGGCCAGAAGGATTGAAGGAGAGAATGTATGTGCTGCTTCTTGAAGAGGGCTGATAAAGGAGAAGAGGTTGGCGGGTGCCAGCTCTCCCCATCCTGAACCCTAGCATCTCCCTAGCAGGGCAGAGGGAGGGTGAAAGGGGGCCGTGTGCAAGAAGCCTCTGGCATCAGGCCTGGCTCTGGGGGCAGCAGTGAATGCCGGCACTGATCTCAGTCTAGAAGGAGAACCCACAGTCTGTAAGTGGCACTGTGATAGGCCCAGTAGGGTGCAGGGGCAGGCTGCTATGGAAGAGCAGGGAGGGGCAGCTTCCTCCCCTGAAACCAGACAGGGAAGGACCTCCTTTCCCAGAGAAAAAGTAAAATATGCAGCTCATAACTCCACGAGGGAGACTGGGCTGGAATAACACACTGATTTTTGTGTGGAGCTTTTTCTTCTTCTTGTTTTAATAGAGACAGGATCTCACTATGTTGCAACTCCTGGGCTCAAGAGATCCACCAGCCTCGGCCTTCCAAAGTGCTGGGATTACAGGTGTGAGCCACTGTGCCCAGCCTTTTTAAGTTTAAATCCATGAACATCACATTCCTACAGGGTGTCATGAGGAGGCACGTGGATGGATGGGCATCCCTAACTCACAGAATCGACACCTGCTCACTCCCTGTGATCCCTTGGGATGGGCAAGACTCGCCATGGAGCAACTGGATTTTCCTAGTCCTGGGTGCTTAGAATGTACACGGATACCCTGGCCTCTGCTTTGAGAGCTCTGTCTCTGTCTTGGCACCTCCTTCTCCCTAGCTGGAGACCCTGCTGGCCTGGAATTTGTGTTTGCTGCCTTGGTCATCAATGTGGCCCCAGAGGGCTGGTTCAGGATCTTAAAGCATCAAGGAGGAGCCTCAGAGTCCCTGCTTGATAAATGGAGTGTGACAGCCAAGAAGTTGCTAAGCCATCCCCTTCCTGCCTTCTCCTCTGGAACCCAGAGAGTAGCAGCTCCAAAAAGCCCAGGGAGTGGAGTGTATCAGTAGGTAGCGACTGCACGTGGCCTCACCTTCCGCCATTCCCCAACCCACGTCCCTATAAATCCTGGCGACACAACAGGAAGACCCTTTAACTAGCACATAAAAGTGCTTTGGGCTTTCAAAGACCCTCTCTGCATTTACAGGGAGCCCAAGATTTTTATGGGCCATCTCTAGTCTCCCTTCCTCTGACCTGCTGACACATCTTGGTTTCTAGCTGTGGTGTGGGGAACTATCACAGCCCAAGCCAAGTGGCCATGGGGTGTGGAAGGAGGACGAAAGACCCCTGGAAGCTGGGAGGCAATGATGACCAGTTAGAGAGGCTGACGCTGCAGACACCCACTGTGGCCCAGCATATGCTAGGTCCCTCTCTGATTTGCTCTCTGTCCTCATGGGGCAAAAAACAATAAGTACCCACAAAATTGTTATTTATCGTTTGACTGATTTGCAGCCACAGTAACTATAGCTCAGTCTCAGAAGGGGCCCGATAAACACCTCTGAGCGAGTGGTGAGGGCCCTGTCCTGGGAGATACACAGGCCCTTCTGGAGGAGGCCAGGCAGGTGAGCTCTGAAGGCCAGCATCTTTTTTAGCCCTGAAAGAGTATGATTTACAGTTCTATGAACATACGATAAATCTACTGCCCAAGAGAGATTTTCCCCACCTGGTCCTCTGATTCTAACTAGTCCAAAAACCTCTCGCAGGGATCTTGACTCTAAGTGCAAGCCAGGGGTAGGGGTGGGGGATGGGAGGTGGGCGTGAGGCTGTTCCAGAGAACAGGGAAGAAGAAATCTTATGTTTTGGTGGGCAGGGAAGAAATTCTAGCCCTGCAGATTCCCAGGCAGCCACTGAGGCCCCTCATCAGCAGTCCTCTCTCCTTGGGCCCTTTCCATCTTTCTCCCACCAACCCCTCCCCGCTGCGCCCTCTTCTCTAGCTAGCTTTCTTCTCCTCCTTCGCTTCCTCCCTGCCTGCCCCTCCCTCTTCCTGGCAGTTTTTCCTGTCTCTCTTCACTCTTTCTTTTCCATATTCTTCAGTCTCATTCCTCTTCTCCTCCAAATCATTCTGTTTTTTCTCCTCTTCTTTTTACTTGCTTTAACCAGCTCTTCCCTCCCCTCTTAGACAAAAACATCTGCTAAGGTTTCAGTTAGCCATGAAATCACACAGTTTTAAGATCCAATCAACACGTGCCACGCACAGTGTTAGGCCCACTCATGGGTGCTACCGTATTTTTAGATTGCATATTTAGCATAGTCTGTAATATGATGCCAGATACTGTTCTTCGTGTCCATGATCCAGGTCCATACTTCTCCACGATGATCCTATGAGGTAGATACTAATACTGCACCCGTTTTACAGATGATGAAACTGAGGTGCAAAGAGATTAGAGAATTGCCCACGGTCACACAACTAGTAAGTGGAAGAACAAGACTGAAACGCAGTCACTTGCTGAGCCTCCAGACTGTATGCACCATTGCACACTCTCTCCCCCACACTCAGAGGCCTGTGAGCCCTGCCTACGGGAGATGAAGGGTCCAAGGCACATATCTGGGCCTGTGTGTCCTGAGGAACTCCAAGGCGAAGTGTTGAGGAGGGATAGAAGGGGAAGGGGTCGGCTGAGACAAGAAGATCCTGTCTTCTTTCCAGACAAGAGAGAATAAAGGCCTCTGTTGGGAGTCCTCCCCGCCCCGGCCGCTGGCTGGTCCTGGGAGGGCCTGTTGCCCCCCTCTCTGGGAAAGCCCTGGAGAAACTTTGACCCTGCTGCGCCCCTCAAACTCCCGGGGAGCAGCAGCGGAGTCCTGCCCAGGGAAGGGCCCATCCACCAATGCCCACCCGCACCCCACTTGGACCGTGGCCTCTCCAGCTCTGGGTACGTCCTGGCGGGTACCTGGCCCTGCCTTTCCCCCCCTGGCATCGTGAGGAATGTGCTTCTGTCATCCTATCCTGCCTCTCCGACCCCAGCCCAGCGCAGAATTGGATTAAGAACAAAAATATGAGCTGTGTTTGTTTTAATCAGCTTCAAGACACGGGGGCTTTTAGAGGAAAGGAGAACAGGCCGGAGCTGGCCCCGGGGCAGGCAGGCTGGGCGGTGATGCCATCCTGGGGTCAGAAGCACGCGGAGCAGTGAGTGAGTGCATCTGCAGGTCAGATCCTGGGCAGATAAGGCTGGAGAGAGGACCTGGGGCCAAGGGCGGAGGGAGGATAAAAAGGATGGGGAGGAGGGAGGGAAGACACGGTTTTCCTGAGAGTCAGAGGGACCAGGGCTGCCCACAATCCCTGTCCTGGAATCAGGCAGGAGGGGAGGTGACAGCGGAAAGCCACGGGAGCCCCAGGGGCCCAGAGGAACCCATGGAGAGTAATTTTCCAGAGGAGGAGGTACCTCCTGGCCTTTGAATGAGGGATGACAGGGAAGAGGTGAAGGAGGGTCAGTGATGGTCTCCACCACACAGTGGCAGCCAAGCAATGGCATCTGGAAGTCGAGCTCTGTGCCTAGATGTTCTGGCGCCTGAGAGGACAGAGCTGAGTAAGCCGGACATGCAGAATCCAGTGGAAAGTGGAAGGTGTCAAGGCTAGGTTGAAGGAACAAAGGCCTGACAGGGCAAGAGGCTCGCAGAAAAACTACATTCCCGGGAGATCTCAAGCCGGATGAAGGCCTGGGGGCTGTAGGGGTGGAGGAGCGCTCTGAGTGGGAGCCAGGAGCCCGGCCTCCAGGATCAACTCTGCACCTGCTGCCAGCAGCGGGTCTCTATCACTGTTCCGCTCTAGGCCTTGGTCCCTTCACCCGTAAGACAGAGCAGCGGGGCATAAGCTAAGTGCTCTGGAATCGGGACATTTAGTCACTCCTTAAAAAGCCCCCACGGCCATACCACTATACATTTGCTACATTCGTGGCTATCCTAACATTAGCTCAGTGAGCCAAGGAAAGGGGCCCAGAGAGGTTCAGGGACTGGTCCAAGGTCACACAGCCAGTGTGAGAAGAAGCTGGGACAGGTGCCCACATCCGGCCAGTGCCCCAAGGGTTGGACGGCCTTGGGTTAGTGTGCAGGTCAAAGCACCTGCACAGAAACAATGATGTCATACAACTGAGGGTTGAACGGCCTTGGGTTAGTGTGCAGGTCAAAGGACCTGGACAGAAACAATGATGTCATACAACTGAGGGTTGGACGGCCTTGGGTTAGTGTGCAGGTCAAAGGACCTGGACAGAAACAATGATGTCATACAACTGAGGGTAGAGCTCCTAGAGGCCCTTCCCAGAGCCTTCCATTCTTTCACCCGGCACCAGAAGGGCCTGGGTTGGCTCTACTATGCCCCAACCTGACTTCAGTGCTCTGGGCAGCCCTTTCCCAGAGGGGACTGTGCAGCGATGGCTTGGGGCCCCCACCTTAGACCAGAGTGTGGGTTCCTTGGGACTGGTCTGTGTCTAATTCAGGCTCACAGAAGGATTTTGGTCCATGATAATGCTTGTACCAGTCTGAAATGAAGGCGAAAAATAAGGAATGAATCCTCTGTACAGCTACATTTTAAACATTTTAGTTTAAAATTTTGAAATGGCATCATTCCTCCTCTTTCTTTTTCCTTGTTTTTTTTTTTTTTTTTTTTTTTTTTTTTTTTTTTTTTTTTTTTTTTTTTTTTTTTTTTTTTTTTTTTTTTTTTTGAGACAGGCTCTCATCACCTAGGCTGGACTGCAGTGGCACAATCACAGTTCACTGCAGCCTCGACCTCCTGGGCTTAGGTGATTCTTTCACAACAACATTATTTGAAGACATTCTCACCTAGCGTGAGGCACAGTCCAGAGTGCTGCATGACACAATTACTTAATAAATGTCAGGACCAGGTTGATGGAATAAAGGCCAGGCGGGGCAAGAGGTTGGGAGAAGAAGACATTCTTGAGCAACATCACACATGGAGTCAGCGGGGACTTGATCTGAGAGCTCTAGAACCTGGAGCCTCAAATGGACAGGCCAGAGCAAATTACTTTATGTTTAGCCTCAGTTTCCTCTTCGGCAATGAGGTGACCACTGAGATGAATCCCAGCAGCCCACTCCACAGCTGAGCTCATGGAAAACAGATACCCGACCAGCCTCAAGCACCGAGCACACAGCTATGCCCCAGGCAGAGAAGACGTCTGACAAAGGGAGGCAGGGGACACACTTGCTCAGCCAGCCCCTGCAAGAGAAGTTCTAACAGCAGCGACAACAAAGGGCCTGCCAACCAGGAGAAAAGAGAACCTGACGTCAACCAGGACCAGGCCAAACAACGGCCCCTTGCTCACTGTCCCAAGCCTCTGGATGCATCTCCCAGCCCCTCCTGCCTGAGACAGTCTCATTTCTCAGAGTGTCTCCTCTATCCATGAGTTATCTCACCTTCCCGCTCCCACTGGCAGTCAGTCCCATCCAATGCAACAAACCCTGAGTTAGCCCCTGCTCTGCACCAAGGGTGGGGGCCATGTGCATTATCTAGGAAAAGACTGAATATATTAAGGATATCAAATATAAACTTTGAATCTATGTATGTAATGTATCTACTGCATCCAAACTTGTTAAGAGGCAATTAGACTAAATAAAATATCTCATTTGGGGTATGCTGTTATGTATACCATTGACAAATCTCCCAAGCTCACAATATCATAGGGTGAATGCTTGGCCCTAAAGCCAGCATCTTCTTCATGACAGCCTTTCTCTCGCTCTATGACATAGGTTTTCTGGTCTGATTCCTCCATTACATTGTGGGTCCTCCAAGAACAGAGATTCTGTCTGGTATTTAGCACAGCTCCAGGTACAGAGAGCACACAGATGCAAAGGGAAAGGAAGCAGGGTGCAGATCACACATGAGTGTCACCAGCCTCTATGCTGGAGGGCCAGTTCTTAGAAAGTAGCCCTGCTGACTTTAAGGGGGATAGAGAGGAGAGAGGAGACCCAGGCCTCCCCGGAGAGAAGGTGGGTGCACCGCATAGACCTAGCAACTAGGCAAAACCAAAGGCAGAAGATGTGAACTGCTGGCCATCAATGGAGCCTGGGATGAAGACATTTCCCTGAATGCTGGTGTTAGATTAGAATGGGGAGGGGAAGGGGTGAGGCCCTTCTGACTCCACCCAAAAGCAGCATCCTTACATCACTATAGGGAGAGAAGGATGAGCTTGACCAGAGCAGGACACTGCCCACCCAGGTACTGTCTCCCAGGTGTGGGTGATTCTTTCCAGCCTTGTTCCAGTTATGAGGCAGGAAAGAGGTGTCTCTGCCAGGGTCTTGGGTGCAAGAGGAGTGGGCACAGTGGTCTCCACTAAGTGTGGAAGGAGCAGCGGTTCATGGGATGGGGGTAGTGGCAATCCTCCCTGCCCCCTTGAGTTGCTCAGCTCTGCACATTCTCAGCCCCATTCCCCAGACACCGAAGGACACTCGCTGCTGACACCATGGCATTGGGTTTCCCCTGGGCTGGCTCAGGCTCCTGTCACCAGGCCTGCCAGGAAATTGCTGCTGACACCTGGGGAAAGGCCCCAGGAGTGGGGAGGCCAGGGATTGGGAAGTCTGAGCCTGTGAAGTTCTGAGCGAGTGCTAGGTTGGGCTGGAGCAGAGGAGATAGCTAAAGGTCTGAGAGAGATTCTCGCCATGCAGGCTGAGCCCCCGAGTCCCTCCATCCTCATCCTGCCCCTCCCGGCCTCTCCCCAGGAGGCTGAGGAATCTTGGAGCTTGTGGCCAGTTTGGCCGCATGGAGTGAGATGGGCATGGAGGGGAAGCAGCAGTATTAGCTGAGGGTCCCAGGACCCCCCCACATCCCCAACCCCAAAGTTGTACAAACCTGCTTCTCAGTCTCCTTTAGGGCAAAGCCAGGGCTGCCCCACACTTGCTGGGCCACGTGCACACTCGAAGGTCCCTCAGCAGCTTTAACCTGTGGAGGATGGTGTCTTTCCCTGGCCTGGCTCTGTGTCCTGGCAGCCTGCCCCCTGCATCCTCAGCCTGGCTCTGTACTCCAGCTCTTTATCTCTCACTTCCCCGCTGTCTCTCTTCTCTGCTGTATTTGTCAAGATAAAAACATGCCTTGGCTTCCAGGCACCTCTGAGTATTTCAAAGTTTTGGAGAGAAACTACAGAGGGGGTTGGAGGTAAATGGCAGAAAGTGGGGAGGGATCCTCAGACTGGAAATTCAGGTCACCCAACTGTTACCACCCGCTCCTGGTCCTACACTAGGAAGTGTCTGTATGTGTGTGTGTGTGCACACGTGCACATATGTGGGTATGTGTGCTAGCGTGTGTGTGTATGCACATGGATGGAAGGACCAGGGACACAGAGCATTCTGGGGCTTTCAAGTGCAATACTTATAGGAGGCTGAGCCCAATCCCGCTTGCAAAGAAACATCTGTGGATTTCTCTCCCTTCTGAACTGCACCCATCCCTCCAGATGAAAGGCCTCATTCCTAGACTGTGACATCCCCATAGCTTTGAACCTGGACTGCCCCAAGCAGGAAGAAGGGAAAGGCCAGCAGTAGAGGTAGGTCTAGTGGAATGTGGGGAGGGCCCACAGGCTGGAGAAGATGATGGAGATGGAGTGCAGGAGGGTGATGAGCATCTGAGTGAGAATGGGCTGGCGGTAGTTGGAGTCCAGCCAGGGACCCCCAGAAAGCGAGGGACAGTCCTGGTACAAGGCTGGCAGCCTGGAGCATCTGAGTTCACCATCCAGCACCTTGGTGCCTCCTCCTTAGACAAAGAAAGCCCCATCTCCAGGAACTCCAAAGGCAGGGATGCAGCATCTGCCGCAGGTGGTCGACCCATCAGCAGGCGTTCTAAACGCCCGCCACAGGCCCAGCGCTGTGACAAACATGCAGGATTGTCCCCAAACAGCCCACCTCTCCTTCAATCTAGGAGACTAAGGAAGGTACAGCTGAGGCAGGCAGGGTGGGGCGAGAGCTCTAAATTGCTGCTTCCCAAATTTGGTATGAACAGATTTTTTTTTGTTTTGAGACAGAGTTTCACTGTCATCCAGGCTAGAGTACAGTGGTGATCACAGCTCACTGCAGCCTTAAACTCCTGAGCTCGAACCATCTTCCTATCTCAGCCTCCTAAGTAGCTGGGACTATAGGCATGTGTCACTATACTCACTTTTTTAAAACAAATTGTAGAGACAGGGTCTCACTATGTTGGCCAGGCTGGTCTTGTACTCCTGAGCTCAAGTGATCTGCCTGCCTCAGCCTCCCAAAGTGCTGGGATTATAGGCATGAGCCACTGTGCCCACCCCAGTCCATGAAATATTTTAATTTTCTTTTCACTGACTCAAGCAAGAGCATTAAAGAACAAACAAAAGGCATTTCAGCACTTTTTAAAAAAACAAACAGGATTACATAAAAGATAGTCTTTCCCAGTATCAATCAATAGTGACAGGGGTTAGCCCAGGAGTTTCTTTTGAGGGAACTGACTGAAGGCATAGAAAAGGCCTGGGGCACATTGGCCAAGTCTGGCTCTAGGTCTGGGAGGTGGATACACAGATGTAACACATGCAGAAATTTGCTGATCTGTGCATTGGGAATCAGTGCACTTTGCTTGCATATGATGCATCTCAATGAAAAAGTAAATAGAGACAGAAGTCAGACATTAAGCTCATGGACTCGGGAACCACACATCATGGATGCAAATCCTAGCTCTACCTCTTAGGATCTGTGCAACTCTGAATAAGTTACTTAACTTCTCTGTGCCTCCATTTCTTCATCTCCAAAATGAGGATAATAATCGTACTTACTTCAAACATTTCCTTGTGAGGAGCAAATGAGGTAACATGTGTGAAACCCATCAAATAATGTTTGGCATGCAGTAGTCACTCAGTAATTGCTTCACCATTATTATTTATATTCCAACCAAGTCTAGCTGATGGGCAGAACCATGTGAGGATCAGGGGAGAGTGGTCCAGGCAGAGAAAACAGAAGGGCAAAGCCCCTGAGGTGGGATGGAGTAACAGAGCTGCAGAAAGAAGCCAGCCTGGCTGGCTCGTCCTGACTGGCACGTGCTGAGCCAGGGCAGAGGTTGTGAGGTCAGGATAGGAAAGGAAGGGGAGAGTCAAAGCATGGAAGGAGATTGGATTTTGTTCTGTGTGTCATGAGAAGCCACTGGGGGATTTTGAGCCAAGTGGTGATACAATCACATTTAAGTCTTCAAAAGATCACTGTGGCTTTGGTGTGTGGTGAATGGCAGGGAGCAGGGAGACCAGCTAGGAGGAATTTGGGGTAGTCCAGGCAAGAGATGGTGGGAGCACAGACCGAACCAGCAGGGTGGGAGAGGTCGCTGGATTCTGGATATTCCGGGAAGGTGGAGCCGACAGGACAGAAGATTGAATTGGATCTGGAGTGTGGGGACAAGAAAAGGGACATGTCAGCTTTGGGTCTGAGCATCTGGAAACTGGCAGTGCCTTTAACTGAGAAGGGACCTGAGAGAGCAGCTGGTTTCTGGGGGAAATCAAAGTTGCTGCTTTGTCTGAGCAGGTTAAGTTTGAGATGCCCACCAGGCCTGAAAATGGGGAGGACCAATGACAGCTGGACACACAAGTCTGGGAGGCAGGGGAGTGTGTGGAACTGAGAAAATCATGTAACAAGTGTCCACAGCAGAAGCATAGCTTGAATTCCCTGCTGGTTCTCATGCTTGGGGTTGTCTCATAGTCATTTGGGAAAATTCTCTGTAGCTCCACTGAGGAATATGGAAACAATCCTTCTGGGGTTGCCTCATTAAAGATGGAATATTCTGGGCAACAGCAGCACCCCCCGTCTCCAGCAACTCCATCCGTTTTCCCCCTGTGGGCTGGAGACTGTGGCTGCAGTGGAGCAGATGTCTGATGGCAGAGTGCTCTGGGCCAAGGACAGGCAGGAATGAGATGAGAGGAACGATTTAGTTCAGTGGCCAGGGAAAAACTCCTCCTGGAGAGGTGCAGGGAAACCCTCAGTAACCCTGGGCAGAACTTGAGATAATCTTAGCTGGCACCCTAAACACAGAGTGAGAAAGTCATTCCTCTCCCGTCCTCATTCCTGTCTGATTATAATGTGCCCTTTAAATGATAACTGCATCTGGTCACCAAAAATGCAGCAGATGGGCGGGGAGGAGTGTGGGTGCCTTCCACAGGCAACTCTAGCTACAACATGATAACATTGCTATGTTTCATTTCGTTTTTATAGCTGCTCTGTTAATAACGAGTGCTACTAGTGTTCCATTTATAGTAAGGATGTAAAATTCCCTTTAAAAAGATGTGTGTATGTGTGTGTACAATGAGTTAAAGAAAAATGTTAATGATACGAGTGGCACTCAGATGTGACAAAAATCATGAAGGTTCTACTCAAGTCACTAAAGTCTGAAAAACACAGCTCTAAAAGATGCTAAAACAAAAATCTGAGCTTTGCCTGTAATGCCAGCACTGGGAGGCTGAGGCAGGCAGACTGCTTGAGCCCAGGAGTTCGAGACCAGCCTGGGAAACAAAGCAAGACTCTGTCTCTACAAAAAATACAAAACTTAGCTGGCCATGGTGGCGCGTTCCTGTGGTCCCAGCCACTCAGGACACTGAGGTGGGACGATTGCTTGAGCCTGGGAGATGGAGGTTGCAGTGAGCCAAGATTGTGCCACTGCCAGCCTGGGCAACAGAGCAAGACCTCTCTCTCTTTCTCTCTCTCTGTCTCTCTGTCTCTTGCTTTCTCTCTATATATATATGTAAATATATATATACACACACATATATACACATACATATACACACACACATACAGACACACACACACACACACACACACACACACACACACACATATAAGCTCTGACCCTCATATTCATATACAAGGTTCGTAATCATCCAAGCCACTCTAAGACCAAGGATGGGAACATCCCCCTTCCCTTCACAGCCCCATGTAGGCGGCAAGTGGATAACTTCCCCTCTTCAGGCCGCTTTGGGATTTGCTGTACAGGGATTTCAACAAAGAGAGAAATTCTCCGATCAACAAATCTTACCATCTCAAGGCCACAAAATTGATGTTGTAACTAATGGTATCCCCCTAAATGCTGCAAATTCATGAAATGACTTGTGAATCAGCAAAGATTACAGTGTACCCTTTTAAATGGCTGCAACTGATCACACTTCTGACGGGAGTAGAAGTTCTGGACAGCAGTGGTTCTCAGATGATGCACTGCAAACATGAGTGGGTTTGGCACATGTCAGTGGCCTAGGGCTGACCCTGGGGGGTCTCTGTGTCTTAGGTGGTCCACACACAGAACTGCCTGCCAGAGTCAGATGAGAGCACCCGTGTGGGGTCCACAGACACAAGCAGAGACCAAAGTTCCGGAGGAATGAGGTCAGGAGATGATCAGATGTGACTCCTGCTGCCTCTCCGGGACCCTGTAGAAGCCCCCACAGCCCTTCTCTGGAGACCTTTTGGCCCAGCAATGTTATCTCAAAAGTAGGAAGTGTGGGTTCTGGGTTCTCAGCACCTCCAGCTGCAGCTGGGCTGAGGAAGGCACAGCTGTCCTGCCTGAGGCTGTGTCTCTTGTGAAGGAGAAACATCCGGCCAATTCCATCAAGAATGTCAGTCAAAATCCCGGGGAGGGATCAGTCCGCTCAGCCCTCCTATCCAGCCAGCTCTTGTGTCCTGGGAGCAGGCCCTTGGACTGTCGTCAGCCAGGACAGGAGAGGCGCATCTCCCAAAAGCTATGGCCTTGCCGCCCCTCATCCCGCCCTCCTCTCCCACCCAAAGCCTCGGGCTGGTGGCCTGCGAGAGAGCAGGGGTTGATGCGGTGGTGCACAGGCCCCCGCAGGATATGACCCAGGATGTGAGGACCCGCAGGCTGGAGGAGAGATATGCGGAGGTGAAAGGGCAAACCTGTTTCCAGTCTCCTTATCAGGAGTAGTCGAGTGAAAGGGAAGTGGCAGCCCCGAAGGTCAGGCTGGGGGGTTGTGGCTGGGGCATGGCTAGGCTAGGTCTCCTGAGAGGAGACCCTGCTGGGCAGGGAAGAAAGAGAAAGGGGGGTAGAGGGAGGGCCAGGGAGGGAAGGGGCTGGGAGGACCAACCGTGAGTCCCTTTCCCAAGGGGAGGAGCAGCAGGATGACCAGCCACCCAGGCTTGCCCCAGACCGAGGGGCTTCCCAGGACATGGAATTTCTCATTAAACCCTGGATGGTTGGTCACCCAGGGAGCAGCCCTGGCTAGGGGACTGTCAGAACCCCGCCACCTACACCCCCTCCAGAGTCCCAGGCTCACCTATCACCTTGTCTCAATGCCTTCTTACTTCTCTCCCTCCGTTATTCATTCAATAAACATTAATGAAATGCCGACTATGTGTCAGGCTTCCTGCCAGGCTCCGGGAATTCAGCAGGACAAGGACAGGCATGCCCACTGCCATCCCAGAGCTTGGAGATTATGCATCCTTCAAAG